>MJHO01000320.1:0-60366 GCA_002076135.1 Xerophyta viscosa | reverse complement strand
GAAGAGAGAGAGAGCACGTGAGATTAACTAGAGGAAGGGAGGGAGAAGCTAGGGAATCTCACATAGGGCACCAGAGCTCGGGCAGGAGGAAGAAGGGTTGAAATAACTCTTCAAAACGCACAAGTGTTGAACTTAAATGCGCTCACCCGCCAAGTTTCGGTCGACCGATAACACAATCGGTCGACCGAAAAACTCGGCCAACACAAAAACAAGCTTGCCACGACCTCGGCCCCGACACGCGACGAACCCGGACACGGACCTCAACGACGAGCATCCTCAACTGCTTTGAGCAGCACCGCGCCGCCGCACCGTCGACAGTCCCGGTTTCGCGGCTGAAAACGATAACGCATCCAACTCACGTTCAAACCCAAAGGTAACACTCTCAAACAACTCTCATTAGCATTTAAACCTGTAGTAGATCATAAGTCGACGCCGTGGCTTCGTCGGTGACGAGCCACGGCTGCGGAAATTAAAAAACGAATTTAATACCGAAACTTCATACCTCAATAACTCGCGGGAAAAGCTTCTAAATAAAATTTTGACATCGCCATTAGATCCGGAACTATCAAAAACCCTAAAACACATATATAGGACGAGGCGGCCGGCTTGCTGCCGCGCGGCCGCCGGAGCAACGCCGGTTGCTCGCGGCGAAATAAAAACGAAGAAGACGACATTTTTGCGATTAAACCCTCAAAGTTTCCATAATTGCACATAGGTCCAAGCGTTTTAAAAAAAAACGATTCGCCGGACCCTAGCTCGGGCTTGGGTCCGGCCGAGCGCGGCCCAGACGTCGTGGCTTCGTCGGTGACGAGCCACGGCGACAGAAATTAAAAAATGAATTTAATACCGAAACTTCATACCTCAATAACTCGCGGGAGAAGCTTCTAAATGAAATTTAGACATCGCCATCGCATCCGGAAGGTCGAAAAACCCTAAGAAGGGGTATTCAGTTGCGAGTCGCCACCGCCGGAGCAACGGCGAGATCGCCAGCCGCGAGCTCGCGCTCGCGGCAAAATAAAAACGAAGAAGACGACATTTTTGCGATTAAACCCTCAAAGTTTCCATAATTACACATAGTTCCAGGCGTTTTAAAAAAAAACGATTCGCCGGACCAGAGCTCGGGCTCGGGTCCGGCCGAGCGCGGCCCAGACGCGTTTTGCGTCTGGGTCTAGCGAGATCGAATTGGCTCGGTCGCGTCCGAGCCAGTTCACGACGCGACTGAGCCCGATTTCAATCCGCGCCGAGCCTTTTTCAACACGGCTCGGTTGGTTACAAACCGACCGAGCCCAGTTTCAATTGGATTGAGCCATTTTCAATCCGGTTGAGCCCAAATCGAATCTGACCGAGCCATTTTTAATTCTGACCGAGCCATTTTAATTCTGACTTGGGCATTATTTGAGTCCTGATGCAAACCTATTTAGTGGTCCAAATCTATTTTAAATTAATTTTAACCACTTTTAAATGGATTTTAAGATATAATTTCATGATTTTTGTCTATAAAGATGCGTCTACATCAAATATCCTGAAATCTTCTAAAAATCCAGCGTTAGCAGTGAGGCGGTTAAACCGATCTCTACCCTCTATAATTTATTTAAATAAAATAAAAAATAAGTCAAAAAGGAACAAATCTTAAAAATCCTTTTTTAAAAATAAGGTTAGAGTGGGGCGGTTAACGCGACTCTCTATCACCTTTATTAATTATTTTAAAATATAAAAAGTATAAAACTGACAAATCTTAAACATTTTAAAGAAAATGTTAGAGTGAGGTGGTTAACCGATCTCTACAACTTAATAAAATTTTTTAAAATCATAAATTGATAAATATAAAATCTTATAAATATCTTTTTGGGTTAAAGAGTGGAGGCGTTAACCCGGATCTCTAACTTAATGGCAACATAAAATAATAAAAATAAATAAATAAATAAATGAGATTAGAATGAGATGGTCATCCAAACTGTACATCTCAAAAAATAAATAATAATAAATATATAAAATAATATATTTTCACACGCAAAATTCAAAAATAAAAGGAAACACGCGGAGTTGATTACATTTTTTATTTAGCATTATCACATATATGCGTATATTTAATTCTCATGCATAAAATGATGAATTCCCAAATTAAAAAATATAAGCCATTTAATTAAGAGTACCCTCTTCGGAGGGGCGCTGTGGGGTTGTTCTGTCTTCCCCACACGTAACCGACAACGAGCCCACGAATCTCAATATGTCTCATCCCGGTTACCTAATTTTCCATAAAAATTAGGTGGCGATTCCAAACTTTCTTTTCCCCATCCGGAGGAAGGTCGTCAACACCAGGTTTAGCCTCTAAATGTGTTTTGTGTGAAATCAGATTGAAGATATCGAGCAGATTTTGCTCCGGTGCTTTATGTTTGGTCTCGGTTTGATGACCTCTTTGGTTTGAAATTGAGAAATCTAGAGTCTGTGGAAGACCTTCTGAAACAAGGTGTTCCTTTCTCACCTAAAGGTCCTAATCATTTATGGTTTCTTCTGATATTAGTGTTGTTATGGGCCATTCGGATTGAAAGGACTCATATTTGGTTGATAGTATCTTTGCTAGAGGTTGGGACATTATGCGGGATATTACATATCGTGTTTCACTTAAATCAATTTTGTAAAACCTGACGAAGCATTAGCGGAGCGACAACACTTATATTTTCATACGTGGGTCAAAAACAGATTGAAGTTAGTTCATTACTGGGCTCCTCAGGCTGGTTGGTTCAAGCACAATTGGACATTATGGGGGGCATTGTTCGCGATGATCGCGTCAAGTTTGTCTTTACTTTTAGTTCGTCTATACAACCGGTTTCACTAGAAGAAGCTGACTTACGGAATTTACTTCTGGGCGTTAAAAAAGCTCTAGAGTTGCATTCCTTAGAGATTGAGACGGATTCTGAAACATTAGTGGATTGGCTACAAAATAAACGGACCAGCTGAGAGTTGTTTTATGCGGTTGATGCAGCAAAGCAATTGATCGCTCGGTCTGATCCAATGGTAAGACATATTTTGCGAGAAGCTAACTCTGTTGCGGATTGTCTTGAAAAACAAGGATACTTATTATTTTTATGACTCTATTCGGAGTTTAGAGAAATTGTGTAAAGGATTTATTTATTTGGATAGGCTTTCTATTTCGTATATTCGTCATATTTTATAAGGCAAATGTGTAACGATAATTGAACTTGAGATTGCTTTTGTGATATTGGAGCCGGGAGTTATTATATATTAAATGAGGCTCTTTTTGGGTGTTAAACAATATTTGGTAGGGTGAGCCTCCTCCCCGTGCTAATCGGGTTTTGCATTAAAGATTAAAAAAAATAAAAGCAAAATCAAACGACGATTGGTTCTAGTTGATTAACAAGTACCCGAAAAAAAAACTATAACATGCATCCTGTGAAGAATAGGTCAGTGATTTAAATTATAGCAACACCTGATTGGAATAAATTTTATCTTAAAATATTTTATTTTCTAACGAGATATAGGATATAAATAGAATTTGACGACCACAATAAAAAAAAGAAAAAAAAAATGTTATTTACCTTAAAGCCCCGCCCCACTATCTCCACCCGCCGCGTCCCCCTCGATCTGCTTTCAAATCTTTCTTCTCTATCGAAACTTCGTCTAGTTTTGTTCACTTTATTATCTACCTAAGTTCTTTACTCCCGACGACGTCGAAGTCACTTTCACTCCATTCCCTCCTCTAATTGTAGGGTTTGTTAGGAAATCAGAGAATTGGATCGAGAAGATAATGAATCCGCACCCGCATCGATCCAAGCTGCATCAGCAACAACAGCAGGTGGCGTTGATGCAGCAAGCGGCGCTGCTCCAGCAACAGCAGGATCCAGCAACAGCAGCAGCAATACCACTCCGCCGGTGTTATCACAGCCATGCAGCAGGTGACTCACCGCCCTAATCTAATTCATTTTTCAATTAGGGTTCCTTCTATGATATTCTTACTCGTTTAGCTTTAGCTTAATCACTAATTGGTGTAAAAATGGTTAAATTAATTATCGTTTATTTTAAACTCCGCCCCTAAGCCTATCATTTGGAGGGATTAGGGCATGGATAATTCTTTGTCTGCTGCCTGATGGTAATAATGGTTTTTATCCGCTTAAGAGAAGAACAGTTGAAACGTTTGATTAATGTACATTTGGAGTAGATATTCATCCAAAATGTGCTATTTATTGTTTTGTTTGTATGCTATTATGCAATGTTACAATTTCTGAATGCTTGTGTTAGCATTTGGCTAATTTGCACCGATGGTTCCCTGATATGTTGCAATTCTTTTAGTTTGGTAGACAGGGTTGTGAAAGAGGCGGCGTTAGTACCTCCGCCCATAACACTTTCTGAGAACGTAACAGTGTGCTGACATGGCATGGAGAAAGAAATTTACGTAGTGAGAGAGAGAGAGAGAGAGAGAGAGAGAGAGAGAGAGAGAGAGCACAGTCATGGCTTCAATCTGCGGTGAACGTCTGGTTCTTCACTATCTCCTTCGCCATTGTGTTCACACAGAAATTCATCAAGTAGCTCAGTCACCGTGGAATCCTATGCCACCACATGAACACTTTCTTTAGAAACCCCTGGTTGACGCTGTTGAGATAAATTACGTTCGCCGGTGCATGAGCACGTTGAACGTTTCGATTGACGGCTTGATTACCATCACCCGAGTTGAGTATCACGCCGCCTTTGCCGGCGACGGAGAGCTCCGCCATAGAGAAGACGAAGCCGACGTTGCGGAGGATGAGAATGTCAGCATCGATGAAGATAACTTTGGAGTAATCCGATTTAGATTGGCCTTGTTGAATGGACAAATGTCATTCAAATTGGCCTTGGAATGGACAATATCTATTCGGCAAAAGAATGCGATTATCTACCGGAGATTGCAACTCAGATCACACCATGATTAAGCAGTGATCTCATTTTGATCCTATCCTATTCTGAAGCTCCTTTCACTGATTGAGAGCCTGAAGGGACGTGAAGATTTACATAATGGGTAAGACTATAACACAATGCGATTACCTAATGGAAAACACACCTCAGATCACATCACTGATTGCCGGTGTTTTCTTTTAGATCACCTGTTCACAATTATTATTTTTTCCCGATTCAGACTTTGAAAAATGAATGCAGGTGAAGGAGATGGTGATCAAGGTAACACCAACACAATGCGATTAACTATCGGAGATCGCACCTCAGATCACCCCATGAATCGGCAGTATTTTCGTTTTGATCACCGGTTCACTATGGAAATCGAAAAATGAACAAAGAGCAAAAGGGAGAAGAACAAGAAGATGATGATGATCAACTTTTTAGAATGCTCTCTCTAGGATTGAAGCCTTGATTGTGCTCTCTCTCCTCTCTCTCTCTCTCTCTCTCTCTCTCTCTCTCTCTCTCTATCTATCTATCTCTTCGGCCCCTCCCTCTCCCACTCTCTCTTTCCCCCTCTCTCTACTCTAATTTCTTTTTCTTCATGCCATGTCAGCTTCTTTTAACCATGTCAGCACGTAGTACGTTCTCAGACGGTGTTTTGGACAAGGTACTAACACCGCCTCTTTCACAATCCTTGGTACCTAACTCAAAAGTTGCAACATCTCGGGGTACCATCGGTGCAAATTGGCCGTTAGCATATTGTCATCTTTAATTGCTTGCCCGAACTTGAATATCTTGCATGAGATAAGTCGCTAACTATTTGCGTAAAGCATATATTGTTTTTAGTTGGTTGGATTTGAATATCTTGAATGTAACAAGATATCAGTGGGTCCTAGCTTTTCTTCTTCTTTTTTCCCTTTCATCTTATGTCTTGATTTTCAAAAGGGTACTTTAGTATGTAGGTTCATTTTTATTTTTTTTCTTTATTTCTTATATTTTGCAGATGGAGCCTGTTCCAAGTGGCAATCTTCCCCCTGGTTTTGATTCATCTTCTTGCCGCAGTGTGTGAGTGTTTTTGTTGCTTGTTTCTTTTGACTTTTGTTGTTCTTTTTTTTTTTTTTTCTTTGGTTACTTTTTTGGTTTAATCGTTGACATAAATCAAGCTAAATAATTGTCACTAAAGAGCAAAACAAATTTCAATTGAGGTCATAGAAGGACTTATGCTTGCTTTTTGTTTGCTTTTGTTTAGCATCCTAAGATGCATTAATCTCCTTTATCCAGTTTTGAGATCCTTGTTCAATGTAAAATTTGCTTGTGTTCGGCGTCTTTGATTCTATCTTATGAACTGTCCTCTTTTTTTTTTTTTTTTTTTTAACATCTATAGGTATGTCGGAAACATACATCCAAATGTAACTGAAAGCCTTCTTGCTGAAGTTTTTCAAAGTGTTGGGCCCCTGGAAGGATGCAAGCTTATACGTAAGGAAAAGGTATTAATAGTTTTGTTTTAGTTTTCTGATAGTGGGATGTATCTGCAATGGACAGACTTTTGATTACTTGAATGTTCTGAAATATCAAATACCATACCACTATCCTGTAAGGATCTTATAAATTTTTTGGGTTGTCTTTTTTAATCTGTTTGTGCCGATTAGTATGGATGCTTCATGAAACAGAACAAAAATCTTGCAGTAACAGATGTCTTATATATTCTTTAAACAGAAAAAATGGACTTCTGTTGAGGAACTAAGAGATGTTTCAGCATGAGATATATGTTAAGCAATAATGGTCATTGTTAAGGTTAGAATGGATAAAAATTATCTCTTGGTTGAGATATCGTGTTTTTGTTTGCAGTCTTCATTTGGTTTTGTGGATTATCATGATCGAAGATCTGCAGCTCTTGCCATTATATCCTTGCATGGGCGTCAGCTGTAAGTATTTCTTTCTCTGTGGTTTGTTGTTGGACAAGTTTCTTGAATATACTAACTCTACCATCATCTACTATTCCTATCTTTTTCACCAATCAAAATACAAAAGCCTCGTCCTAATTTGCAAGCACTACTTGGATATTTTGGATTATTGTTACATAGCATTTGATACCAACTTTTACAGATATGGTCAACCAATCAAAGTCAATTGGGCTTATGCAAGTGGTCAGAGAGAGGATACTTCTGGTAGTACTTCTGCCATCATTTTCTAGGTCATTACTGAATCAATCTTTATGACCTGTATTATTTGTAGGACCATGTCAACATATTTAATTATTTTTCTGTCTTTCAGGACACTACCATATTTTTGTTGGTGATTTGAGCTCTGAAGTCACAGATAGCGACTCTCTATGCTTGCTTTTCCGTATTCCCTAGTTGCTCGTGAGACCTTTAATTTAGACTCGTTGCCTTTTTCTCTATGCTAGTTCCAAATTGATATTCTTCCTTTAATCTGGTAGTTATGGATTTTATGTTTTCTATAGTGATACCCGAGTAATGTGGGACAACAAAACTGGACATTCTAGAGGGTTTGGTTTTGTCTCCTTCAGGAATGAGCAGGTATTTGTCTGGAATTTGGTAGAATCCATATTCTAGCGAATAGTTAACCATTACAGCTGATCAGCTTTAACTGAATGACTAGTGTTCTTAACAGTTTCTGTTTTGTCAAAAGTTCCAAATGTGTTCAATAGGAATCTTGTTTCAAGTTGTGAGCTGAGAATGTGCGGCCACATTTAAAAAAAAAACAGTGATGTTTTTATGCACGCACAAAAAATCGGTGCTTGTTCCTTTTCAGTTAAAAATGTACCAATTGCTCCTCTTTCCATCGATGCATTTCTTGGAGATATTACAGGGGCTGTTAAGGTGCATGCTTTTCTTGCATGACTAGAGTTGACGTAATGTGGTGGTCTGCTCTTTGTGATCCTACTGTAATATACTGAACCGGTTTTTGTTCTTGATTGACACCCCAGCACTAGAACCTTGCATTTGGCTGAATGACATGTTTATGATAACTAGGGAACACGTTTGCTATAGTCCTGCTCATACTTGCCATACATTAAACACCTACACTTGCTGTATTATCATGTAGGAAAGAACTAGATTACATATTACATGACAAGCTATGCTGCGGAGCTGTTATATGCCTTTTTGTACTACTGTTGACTCACCTGCTTGTTCGGTATACCTTTTCTATCCTAGGACAGCAGTGTTACCTTTCTAGAAGTGTTATCTATCTACTTGTCTTTTGCAGGAGGCTCAGAGTGCTATAAACGACTTGAATGGCAAGTTTCTTGCTTGATCTGTAAGCACACAAGCCGGGTACTCTGGAACTACCGCATTTAGAGCTGAATCTTTTCACTTTATGGCGCCTTTCTTCATAGGAAAATGGCTGGGAAGCAGACAAATTAGATGCAATTGGGCTACCAAGACTACTGGAGAAGATAAACAGAACAGTGACGCTCAAAGTGCCAGTGCATTGTCCACAGCAGGTTCTGGTACTACGGGTGAGTCCAACTATGTGTACTTCTTAGCACTTATTTCAGTGATCTCCTAGTTCAGAGTGAAGTTTAACTTTTCTAGCAATCTTTAGAGGGAGTTCAAGAGAATTCAAGTGAAGAGTCTCCAGAGAACAATCCTGCTTACACCACTGTTTATGTTGGCAATCTGGCCCATGAGGTGAGCTGCATTATTTTAAAATTTTAGCCTTTATTCATTGGGTCTGGATTTCTATTCTAACTCTATTCGATATTATTCTTAGGTAACACAAGCGGAGCTTCATCGCCAGTTTCACATTCTAGGAGTTGGTGTCATAGAGGAAGTCCGCATTCAGAGAGATAAAGGGTTTGGATTTATAAGGTACCAAACCCACGATCAAGCCTCTCTAGCTATTCAGATGGCCAACGGAAGGATTGTATGCGGAAAATCAATGAAAGTAAGAGTCCTCGTTATTATTATTCAATTCCATACTTTCTATCTCAATTTCTTTCTTTGGAATGCAGTGTTCATGGGGCAACAAGGCAACGCCGCCAGGAACAGTATCTAACCCTTTGCCGGCCCCTGCACCACCATTACAACACCACCTTGGCTATTCACCGGCAGAGTTGGTGGCTTATCAGAGGCAACTAGCCATTAACCAAGCAGCAGCTGCTGCTGCTTCCATAACCGGTCAACATGGTCTTGCTGCACGAGTTTCAGCAGGGGTCATGTCTGGTGGGTCCGGCTCTATGTATGACGGTTACCCAAACCACATGACAGCTCGGCAGCTAATATACTATAATTAAGTGAAACGCATCTATAGTTAATGTTATTATCCCTATTACCTAGATGCTGCGCCTGAACTAAGTTTGCTTTTGAGGCTTATGTATTATGTACTATTTCTTGTTTGTTGTATGCATATGTATCGGCGTGCCTGTCTTGTGAAGTACGACCTTTCATCCCTTATTGAGATAGGGAAATGCAGCAAGTTTAGGTTTTGTGGGTTATATGTATTGGAAGTGGAAACTGCGAAAGCACTTGAATGGAAATTTTGTTTAATTTGGATTGGTGATGAGTCATGTAAGCTTGTTTTTTAATAACCTTTTTTTGTTTTGTAAAGTTTAATGACCTTTATATTCCGAGCGGAATATAAAGGCAGACTTTTTCAAATATTATTATGTAAGCAAAAAAGTACCATTATTAAATATGGCAAGGCCAATAGAGATCTAACTCAATTAGATCCCTAGCGACCCTATCCAAATCAGTGATAAAAGGAAAAATTGATGTGCTAAGCGAACTCAAATTTCCTGCCTCCATTTTCTATCCCCAATTCTTGCCTCCATCTCTTAAAATAATATTTATAATATTTTTTTAAAAAAATTTAACATAAAAGAGATAGATTTTAATAATCTACAATTTTTATATTAATTTTTTTTTTTATCAAAATATGCTTCTAAACTAGTGTTTTGTAACTTCAAAGTCCTAGCGTCTTAACGGATTTTAAAATTTATTTTTAAACCCGTTAAGACTTTGAAGGCAAAGAACACCTATTTAGAAATATATTTTGAAAAAACTTTTAATATAAAAGTTGTAGATCTCATCAAAATCTATAATTTTATATTGAAATTTTTTTTTAAAAAAAAATATGTGTAGGTATTATTTTAAAGAATGAGGACAGGGATGGGAGATAGGAGATTGGGGCAGGGGATTTGAGTCCGTGCTAAGCGAGCTTGTTTTGCTAAATGGTCTACAAAACATTTAATTTCCTGTACACTTGCCTAATAGAAGCACCTGTATTAAGGAGCTGTCTAATGCACGTAACATCATACAACACATCGCATCGCAGAGTTGAATCAGTCTTGCAGATCCAGTTCACCACAAGAGAGGATTCGGTTTTTACCTCGAGATGGTTGAATTTATGCTGCAAGCTGTGTTCCGGACTCCTTCGATAACCATAAGCTCGGAAACTTCTAACGTCACATCACCTAATGAAAACAAAAAGTACCTTTCCCATCTCATTCTGTAGAATAATATCAGGTGCACTAGATAAAGCACCAGACTTGCCAGCATCTGTGCTAAGTTTAAAGAAACTAATAGGTGGAAGCCTCCATCAAACAAGCTTGGGCACTAAGCATTCTTTGACCTCTTGCAATTTTTAAGAAAATGGAGGAAGCGAAGCCCTTATCTGATTTGATTTAAGAAGGGAGTAAAGGATTTGCAATGGTGACTTTATGCAGCAAATCACAAACTTTCCAGAGCTTGTGGTCGTGATGCAGGAGTTTTCACCACTCCGACAGGTTTCCATGACTATCTTTATCTGCAGAGAATAGAAAAAAGACTTGGTATATGGATTCCCTACGGGTTCAGTTAAAATAGTAAATTTGCCTCAATACATCATTCACATTCACCATGTCAGGCAGCATTTAGCCTCCTTTCTGTCACATATGATGGGCTTGGATGGCTTCTCGAACTGTTATATCAAGATTGGGCTTCACTTATGACGTCCTGGAGCAAACAAAGATGTGTATACAACATCAAATGTTTCCTCATGCATATGTTCTCCAAATCTTGATAATATGACTCAAGCCAACTTGATAGATATTCTGAAGTTTGAGGACTCAAATGCTATATTGAACTTGGAGCTCAGGCTGACATTATATGCCAGCTCAACACGATCATTTAATGTATCTGATTTGAGAACTTCTTCAAAATGGCGACCACTCGCAGCGACTGCTTGTGGATGTAGGCGTTTGATCGAACCACGTAAATCTTGTGTTCCACCGTTCTTGTGCGTCCACTTTCTCTCCACCATGTTTAGTGACTCTCATTCAATCATTGGGGCCGTCTATGGGATCGAGGTGTAGAGAATGGCAGGACGAAGACGTGGAGCGTATAGAAACTGTGGCAAGAAAGTAGTTCCAGGGACCAATGGAGGGGCGAAAAGCCACATTCCGGCCGGAGCTCATAGCATCGAGATTGAGCGCCAGCAAAAACGACAGCAAGCCACTCCAGTTCTTCGGAGCATGAATGATTTGAGAGGCATGAATCCCCAATGAATGCGAGAAAAGAAGAATTGAGCATCTTTTGCAAGGAGATGGAGGAGATCAAGGCCATCCTGACTGGAGCATTCGGGCACCCAATGGCTCGGCAAACCCATCATCTGGAGGGAAGTCATACGCCCCAAGTTAAAGAACGGTAGAGATGAAGCATTCAGGACTAATTGGGAGCCTGTAGGGGCTCCCCATCCCGAACAAAGAGTTTGACGATCATCAAACAAAGCGGATGAACGCAGAACAAAGAGTTTGACAGCTGTCGATCCATTGGGGGGAAGAACGCTCACAGCTCACTATGAGAATCTTGGAGACACCGATCCCGAAAGATTTCGAACTTCCCAAGTAGAAGGACTTGATGGCAATGGCATCCCAGAATCCCATCTGAGAAATTTTAGAAGGTCATTAAGTTCAAATGGGCATTAGATGAGTCGTGTTGCTTAGCATTTGACAACACACTGGTCAGCGCTACAAAGTCCTGGCGAAAGAACTCCCTTAAATCTGTTGACAAGTTCGAGCAATTGGAGAGAGTATTCGCCACTCTACTCTAACACCTTGATTTTTCAAGACAGTAGAGTACTGCTAAGTAATTCAAAAAGAGGGAGAAAGGTTCAAGGACTACAGATATTGCAGGTAGGGATCAATCACCCGAAGCTAAGGCAGAGGATCTTCAAGAATCCCAAGTAGATCTACAGGACATGTATGTGCGCAACAATGCCTGGATCAAACTGGACCAAGTGCTAGCCATGATTGAACGAGAGATGATGAAAGAAACTAAGAAGACAACTTATCACAAGTGTGCTGCCACCAAGCAAGATGACAAGAAATCTGAAGCGCCGAAGTTCATATTCCGAGCACCAACGACCGACCCTAGGAAAAGTACTAACAACGGCTCCGGGTGGACCAAAATCGCCCTCAAGTCAGTGCCCTGACAAAAAGGTCTACTGCAAAATCCATTAGTCGCTGAAGTTCACGCGCTATCGAATTTCTCAAGAATTTCAGCAAGTGTGAGAGTTCTCCAAGTAATCCCAGCAATAGGCAAGCACGGACCACAGGCGGATGGCTAATGTGATTTTTCTTGTATTTAATGTTTCAGGGTACCCTGAAAGCATGAAAATTGGACAAGATAACATGGACTGCCGTATACTATGCTTATGTAACAAGTGGAAGTATAAGAGTTCATGAGAGTGTGCTTACTTTTAACAAGCTTTAGAAGTTGAGCAGACTTACTGTGGTTGCTAGGACTGCGGCCCAAAGACAACATACAACGTTTCTGGGCATCGATCGCAGTGATCATGGAGCTGTGAGGAGAGAGAGAGAGAGAGAGAGAGAGAGAGAGAGAGAGAGAGAGAGAGAGAGAGAGAGCATAACAGACCTTAAGAGGAATACTATCAGAAACATTTTCGCAATGGAATCGTAAGCTTAACTTGTAGTAACAATGGGGATTAAACTTGGAGTCAAAAATCAAATTGTAGGTGAAATTCTTGCTCAACAGATATGATCGTTTATTAATTAATTTAAGATAATAGGATAAGAAAGGGGCATTAGGATGGATGAGGATCATCTGCATCGAATTCTATGCACCGTCCTGTGTATCGACATCTAAACAAATATATATATATATATATATATAAGTTATATATATATATATATATATATATATATATATATTGTTTAAAAAAACTTTGAAAATGAAAGTTGTTGATGAGATCTATAACTTCCATATTGAAAGTTTTTTCCAAAAATTGATTCTAAATAGATGTTCTGCAGTTTCAAAATCTTAACGTCTTACGGATTTTAGAAACTACTTTTAAACATGTTATGACTTTGGAGTCCCAAACCATATGTTTAGAGTATTAGGATTAGATAGGGTCATAGAGCATATTCATGACATAGTATTTTCTTGAGCAAGATATAGAAGGTATGCAGGTGCAGTGCTATTGCACTACAAAGTATCTTATCGAAAACAGAACTATATATGATTTGGCCGGTACACAACTTTAAGAAAAAATAGAAAGGATGAAACGGTGGTTTACACAACAAACTCTGAGGGCGACTTGCTTTCATGCCAACAAAAATGATGAAAAAAAAAGAGTTTCAGTCTTACGGGAGGAAAAAGTTTATTACAACCGAAGTTCTTATTTCTCCATAGAGGACTTTTGCAATATCAGATCATCAAACTGTAGACGGCACAGCCCGACCACAACAATTAAGGTGCGCGCCCGACACTGATGCGATTTTAAGATGCATCACGAAAGAAATCTATCTCAAGAATATTTGATCTACGCCTGGCTGTTGTACCGATCTTTCCGCCAAAGTACTACTATCATGAATAATCTCATGAAGGTCAGAAGATCAATAGCTGGTGCGCGGCTGCCGCTACTGTAGCTGTAGCCACGTTCAAGAAGGTTGAATGTCTTTTCTTCAGCCCACTTCAAGTTGAAGTTAGTCACACTCTGCTTCTCTCATTCGCCGTCGTACAGTACTGCCGCCCTCCAGTGCCTCACTGCCGGCTGCTGCGTACTGCATAATTGTTCCCGCAGGTACGTCCTGGAACGGTTGCAGGTTTTCTACTACAACACTCATGGTTGGCCTCCCTTTGGGATTGTGACTCAGACATTGGTAAGCCAAATTTGCCACTTTTTGGACATCTTTGTTAGAGTACTGTCCCCGCATTCTTGGATCGATGATCATCATCAGCTTGCTTGTCCTTATGAGGAGAGGACGTGCCCAGTCCACCAGATTGTGTTCTTGGCTGGGCTTGTTCTTGTCCATTGCTCTTCTTCCGATCAGCATCTCCAGGAGCACCACCCCGAATGCATAGACATCACTCATAGCTGTGAGATGGCCTGACCATGCATTGAGAAATAATTTATTCATTTTTTTTTCTTTTTAAATGAAAAACGATAAAAGATGCATTTGTAAAATAAGATTCCTTTAATTGAACTCCTAAGGTGCGCTGCGAAAAGCATATGGTCTTTTGAGAGCTTTTAATAAAATTCTCTGTAAGCACTACAAGAAAATAGAAAATTCAGCAGATGCAAGTCCCCGGAAGCCATCATTAGTGTGTCAGAGGCCAACATTTAACTGACCTGTTGCTATATACTCAGGGGCGGCATAGCCATAGGTACCCATGACACGTGTGGAGACGTGCGTTTTATCTCCGACAGGACCCTCCTTTGCAAGCCCAAAGTCGGAAAGCTTAGCATTGAAATCCTGAAAAGAAGAATCTAGGAACTCTTTAATAGCTCATGTATCATAGTCTTATGATATCTAGAGGTGGATAGATATTATCTTTGGATTAAGCTCTGCTACTTATTTCCCAATGCTTGTAGTACCTTTTGCTCTACTTTTACTGAAATCAAGATTCGGTCAAGTTTCTATTGGCTTGAAATAAACCAAAGAATTAACCATTCCCAATTGAATCCATGAAAGAAAATTTGATCTCCAATGTTAGAATTAATAAATGAACCCTATCATTGTTCTAACCTTGGATATGTTTTGGATTGGTGCACAAACATCTCAATAAACCTTCGGATAAGTGACATATAAATGGGGTCGCAATGTGTATGCACCTATCCTGACATTATCCAAGGGCTAGGATATCGACAGGATTATCCTATGCATCCCACTGATAGGAGTTTAATCTCTCTCTCTCTCTCTCTCTCTGTATATATATATATATATATATATATAGTATGTAAAATTTAATTCACAGGATTCTTAGTATAGTCCAGTTGGTGTTCTAAAAAACCTTAGATAACCTTAGATGCCCTTAAGATGGGTGCACACTCTTCCAACAAGTCTAGGATAAGAAGACGCTTAAATGGGCGTTGAGATAGGAATGCACCCATGCATCCCAATGGCACACTCAGGGCTTGGACATGTGCACATGTCCATATAAGTAGGCTCCCTCTTTCTCTCTCTAATATATATATATATAATTCAATGAGAAAGAACTTGAAGCGCCAGATAAGATTCTAACCTCATCGAGTAATATATTTGACGTCTTGAAGTCGCGATAAATAATGGGGCTTTCTGCTTCATGAAGAAAAGCTAGCCCTTTAGCTGCTCCCAACGCTATCTTCATCCTAATCGGCCATGGCATTGTGACACTACCCCCTGCAACATAGATCCCACTGGTTACGTCAGTCATTCCTACATTAATACTACTGCAAAGTCAATTTACTATTACTTAGTAGCAAAGTTGTAGACTGAATCAAAGAATCTTGGATCTATGAAATCCTAGCACATAGATCAGCTAAATCTTAATATTTCGTAGTATTATTATCTGATTAAGATTTGAGCCTCAACCTCGACCAAAAAATATTTCCTTATCTGGACTGACCTCATCCATCATGTCTATGAATGATATCCTGCAAAACTTCACTTTTGGACATTTTTCTCAACATGGTGCAATAACACATCAATATATAGAAACCGGACTCTTTTAAGTAAGTGTGACCATAAACGTGCTCTTCAATAAACTGAATATTTTTAACAAAATGAGGCAGTTCATGAGCTCGAGGTGTTAAATTGAAACATTTTAACCATTAAACATTTATTTCTAATGCAACGAGCGAAAATACCTGCCGTCTTTATACTTCGAAAAAGGTGCCTTTCTAGACTGCCATGGGGCATGTAGTCGTACACCAGGAGCCTATGGTCACCTTCACAACAATAGCCAATAAGCCTTACGAGATTTGGGTGAGATAGCTGCCCGAGATAGTTCACTTCTGCCTGCGGCGAGCAAATAGAATAGTTGTTATTACTAAATTCAAAGTTTCCATTGCCAAGCCACCAGGGTTTCGTTAAACTTAGCAGCACCGAGCGTGCTCAAACATATTTACTGTTATTTTCAAAAGTAAAGTAAAAATTTAAAAATTGAAACCCTATTGTTTTTCGGCACATAGTGCCAGTTCGTGCCATGTAAATGTAAATTACTGACAGTGCCAACGCACACAGGCCTTGCCAACTAGCACGTAAGACTATAATTATATTTCAAAATAATAAAAGAAAGCATTAGGATAAAAAGACTGAATTGGACAGCATAAATGTAAAACTGTGTAACGTCAAGACATGGCTTTGCATTGCAAAGATACTATATCTGCGCATATGACGAAGGCCAAAACATTCCATAAAGCAAAACAGTTGGGGGAACTGCCGTCAGATTTCCGCCCCGCCGATATGCAAAAGCCCCAAGCAGTTATGGCTTCAAGCCTGAGAAAACTCTGTTCCATGGAGTTCTACACCTTTCCCGTATGTTAATTAACAAACATTCATTCAAGAGAATTATGTCTGAACTTTACTAGTTTCAAGATTTCAATATTTAATTTCGCAATTAAATGCTTATATAAGTATGTACTGTATGTTTATAACAAATCCAAGATTTTAAGATTGTAAGTTAGTCCTCTTAGAATGACAACATAATAATAAGATTGATTACATTGCATTCGCATGTTCCCATTTTCACCAAATTGACATTCCTCAGCCAAATATTTTTGCTATGTAGAAAAAGATCATACAGGTAATTAGGAAAAGACAGCATAGACTAGGATAGTTATTTTATGCAGAAGGATCGTAAAATTAGATTAGAACATTTACCAGCCATTCTCTATCTCCTTGGAAGCCTTCCCGATCGAGTTCTTTGACAGCAACAACAATTGACTTAAAACCAGGCCTGATTTTTTCATCTATGACACCTTTGTAAACAATTCCAAATCCACCTTCCCCAAGTACTTGATCTGGCCGAAAAACATTGGTAGCCCATTTCAACTCATCGTACTTGAATATGTGCACATTGTGATGCCCAGCATTCTGCTTCAGCTCTTTAACGTTCTTCGGGAACGTTGATACTCTTACAACGTCTCTTGCTTCTGATGAAAAATCACTTGATCGCACAGAAGCTACTGAGCCAGAACGAGTCTTCCCTAGTTCAACTAATAGGAACATACACAAAGTAAATTTTCAGCACATATTAGTGTGCATAAAAAACTAATCCATGTCTATGTGATTGGATGTACCTGAAACTTTCTTGACTAGGGGTGGTGGAAAAGGAGGAGGGTGAGAGGAGGAAGAAGCATGAGGCGGCGGAGGAGTTGTCCGGCGGTGGCTTTTGGTCTTTTGGTGGCCATTGCAGAGAGAGGAGGAAGAAGAGAAACAATTTCCCATAAAATCTCACAAGAGTTGCCACATAATATATTTTCTTCTTCTAATTGTTCCTTTCGTTTGCATGTCTGCAACTAAGTTTGCCAGCGGCAGCTGGCGCCTCCACCTCGGGGTAAGATTTGGAGGATCGCAGAAGAGATTTGGTTGATGGTGCGTTGAGTTTTGAGTAGTGATTGGTGGGGCTTCAATGGAGGAGGATGAAAAGGCGTTGCTTTTCGTTGGTGGCGGAAGTTTGTTGCCGCTGCGTAGCCAACGCGGAGCCAAACAACCATACAAGCGCGGGAAACAAACTGCTTATTGGGATCTCTAGATTAAGCCTAACGAGCCCACTATTATTATTATTATTTATAATAAACGAGCCCACTATTATTATTATTATTTATAATAAACGAGCCCACTATTACATATTATTACATTACATACTTCTAAATGGAAAAGGAAATGGACAAAATAGCCATCGTAGAATCAACAGTAACTGCAAAATTTACAAAAAAAAAAAAAAAAACCATATTTTCTAAAAAATTGATTTTTTTACCGGCCAAAACACTTATTTAGAATCATCTTCCCAAAAACTATTCAATATAAAAGTCATAGATCTCGATAAGAGCTACAAATTTCATACTAAATTTTTTTTTTAAAAGACACTTTTAAGTAAATATTTTGGAGATCCAAAATTTGACGGGTTAAAACACAATTTTTTAAAAACTTTAGTTTTAAACGCAAAAAGTGGTATTTTCACCGCCTCCTCTGTGCATATTGTACGTACGGTATTTTTTAATATTTGTAAATCCGTTAAAATTTCGGATCTATAAAATACTCATTTAGAAGTATTTTCTCGAAAAGATTTACGTTTTCAACAATAAAATTATAGATCTCATTAAAATTTACGATTTTCATTCTGAAATTTTTTTAAAAAAGTATATATGTAGATATATGTTTTATGCTTTTATGCATACTAAAATATAATATTATTTCGTTTCGAAACTGTTAAGCTTTCGGAAGTCAAAAAATACTCATTTATAAACTATTTTTTGAATAAATTTTTTTAAAATAAAAGTTCTAGATCTGATCCTATTCTAAGATTTTTATGTTAAAATTTTTTTAAAATATTATTTTAAATATATATTTTACGTTTTTGCTTACCGAAAAACGATTTTATTTTGTTTTAAATCCGTTAAAAATTTATTTTTGTATTATATCCATTAAGATTTTTGACCACTTAAATTCTCATTTAAAAATATCTTCACAAAATTTTTTTAACATGAATGTTATGTAAATTTGCATACGTGTAAGGATTCGTGTATATTCACATGTGTTTCTATGTGTTCGTGTCTCCATAGGTGTTCGTGTGTGTTCTATGTGTTCATATTTATTCGAATGAGTTCGTGTATGTTTGTGTATATTCTATCAGTTAAATATATACCGGAGGTCGAACTGGTTTGACGAACGATTCCTGACTTGGATAATCTAACCGGTTGACTCGGCGTTGCAATGGCTTAGCTCCTTTATTTTTTACAAGTTTGGAGTTTTGTCCAAAAGTTTTTTGCTTGCGAAAGTGTTTCAAATAAGTCTTTACTTTTTTGAAAAATTTATAAATCACTCCAAAACACATATTGTAAGTTTTGTTTTGAAAAATTTTAAATATAAAAATAATTTTGATGTGTCCTACAACTTTATTCAAAATATTAAGTTTGTAACTCCAAAATCTTTCTAACTAACAAAGTCGGAGCCTTAACACCTATTATAGATACTTTTTAAAAATTTTAATACAAAAAGCAAATCAAAATCTATTTATACATTCAATTTTTTTTATAAATACGCTACTTAATTCAAATTTTTTTTCAATATATATAGAAGCTTAATTTAGTAATTACAATAAAAAGTAGGCTTTTTTTAGAAAATTGTTATAAAAGAGAGAACTGATTTATAATTATTCTTGATTCTTTTTGCTACCATAGAGGCGCAACTGTAATTCCGCAGAAAATCGAAGAGCGGCACATTCAAAATGAATGACAACTATAATTAAACAACACTTGTTTACACATGGTAGTATTGAATTTGTCATCTCTGCCCATATCGTTAGTTACTTGCTCGAATGTTTCGACTACCTTCTCCACTTATTCTTTCTTTGCCGTATATTTTATCAAGTACGTAAAAATGAGGATATGCATGCAATACCATATTTCTTTAGCTTCTTTATGGAGTTGCCATTCAAAAGAAAAGAATAATTAAAACGAACATATTTAAAATGATAACAACTTTATTTCTTGCGTTTTAAATGGTTACCATGCACCATTCATCATATAAATTCTCCTCACAAGCAATCATGTTTACTATAGAGACCAATTTCAAGTCTGGCTCTGAAGTTCGTCCCTTCCACGGCCCATCTCATATCGATTTCTGAAGGTCATGTACCTTCATAAACCAACTTCAAATTGATCTTTCAAATTATAAACATCAAAGACTACTTGAAATCCGATCTTTGAATTAATTACTTTATGAGAACAAAGGAGACGCTGGTCTCTAAAAATTTGACTTTTAAAGACCATTTTCTTTGTCAGCCTCAGGGTTTCTATCTATCCTTCGGTCTCTAAATGGTTGTTTAGAGATAGTTTTTTGTCGCACTCTAAGATGATAGAATGTCACCTTTAAAATCTGAGTAAAACTCCAATTCAGGATGTCTAAACATTCACAGTATAGTATTACCTATTAATATCTTTCTATATTTACTTACGACGTAGCGGTTGAGGTGTGCATGTGCATAAAAGTCGAGGGTCACCCAATTGACAAGATAGAAAAATCCAGGATAACACCAAGAAGCACTCTACTGGACAGGTAGAGAGTCCAAGGCCAACATTTGAGGATGCATGGAAGCGTCACAAAAGAGCAATTATAATAGTTTTCAAGGAAAAAGCATATGCACCACCTCACTCATAGCCCCAAGTTAGTATGTACCATTTCTTTAATTATAAAGTTCATAATCTTTTAAAAATGTACTCATCAAAGGAAATAGCACATCATATCAAATATTATTTACCCAAACAAAACTTGCACGTAAATGTACACATATTTTGTCACAACTTTGATGCATATTCCTCAAATGTAATCTTGTGTACATTATCTAGGCAACCAAATCAACAAAAAATGTGATTAACTACTTAACAAAAAAAAAAAAAAAAAAAAAAAAAAAAAACTAAAACTATGCTAAAACAGTAAAGAACACTCTAAAGCTAGAATTCAAATCTAAATACCCAATTAGCAACCGATTCAAATGATAAAACACCATAGAACTAGATTTCATCCTTTGGTCCTCTATGATTAATTTATACCTAATTGATTGAAATCATCCTGTTATGAACTAACAACTAGATTCCATAAGGTATGTGATGCTTTCTTTCGAATTGCAACATGTATACTTGCATTAATCCTATGTCTACTTTTGTGATCACAGATTTAACACAAACTCATTAAGTTCTTCGGAAACCTATGTTATTGATTGTGCAGCAGCTTAGGCATACATGAATGACCAAAGCAGTGTCGCAAATGGATGCTCTTTATTTCTAAGGAAACACACGCAGATCTATTGCTTCTACGAACTGGTGTTCATCTTTCGATTCATCAATAACATATTATATACGAAAATAATGGCCAGCCATTTGCCATTTGCCATTTGCAAGTATGAAAGTCAAAAGCATGATATTAGCAAAACCAAGATCATTCAACCAATTACATATAAGCAATCATAGAAACAACCAAAAGACTACATCAAACTCTACATTAAGAAATTAGCTACTCATGGAAAGTGATAACAGTAAAGCTAAGTCTGTTGTTGTTCCCAACTGGTCAGGACGCTGTAGTCTGATTCTAGAACCAAACTGGCTGCGTTAGGTCTGATTGATTTTATGATGTCTTAGCTTCGTGTGGCCTTTTGAATCACCTCAATCGACTTGTAGAATACAAGTTATGACCAAAATACTAAGTATTGTCCAAAAATTCTTGGCTTGCAATGTTATAGCCCAACTTTTCCACTCAAGATTCAATCACTTCTTGATCTAAGTCTCTAAAAACACAAGAGCAAACAAGACTAATAAAAAACAATGCAACAGAGAAATTAGCTAAAAGTTAGGCCGACTTCTTTTTTAGTCCCCTGAAATTTATCAAAATATGCCTCTACAACTCTGAACTTGTATGGATAGTCGTAATAACCCTGAACTACTAAAACATGTCCGCGAAATCTTGCCGTAAATTTTTTCTGTCATCGTCCGTCAAATAAGTGATGTGGCGCTGCTAAACTAATGTGCCACCTAGGATTAAAAAATGCCACGAGAGAAATTGACGGACATTAACGGAAAAAAAAAAATGACAGTAAGATTATCGAGGATATTTTTTAGTAGTTTAGGGTTATCGCGGCCACCAATAAAAGTTCAGGATTATAGAAATATATTTTAATAAAGTTCAGGGGAGTAAAAAGGAATTTGGCCTAATTGCATAATTTTGACCATAAAACATGTGTCATTCCTACACACATCAAATATCCCCAAACATAGATATTTGCTTGTCCTCAAGCAAAGGAAGAGTCATTGAGAACAAAAACACAATAAACATCTATACCGTACTTCGAGATTTCTTCATAATGCGCGGTTTACTCATTTGCTAACATCCTTGAAACAGTTAGACTTGGAAGAAAACAACACAATATAAAGAAAACTAAACATACTTGAATCCGTCGCTCCACTTTAAACCCCCCCCCCACAAGCACACACACTTCCAAATCCATTCATATGAACTTGGTAACTTAGGATAGTTGAATCATGCACCAGCTAATCTTGCAATCACCTCTTTTCTCTACTACAAACAGGGTAAAGAACTAGGGCTTATTTTTTTCATCATTTTTTATCTTTAAAGTGGCGAATCGTGTGTAAGCTATCGTTTGCCTTTTTACGCGAATTCAAAAATCAGTGATGAATGTGTCCGATTACTCAACAAATCACAAGCTTACGGTACTTTGTAAACTCATATTTCAAGTCATCATTTGAAGTTGAAAGTGTATCAAAACATAGGAGTAGTTTTGTTTTTTTTTTTTTTAAAGAAAAAACCTATCATCGCCCATTTGCTTAAAACCTTGTTTAGGACTAGATAAAAAGGGACAATCACAAGAGAAGCATCACACTCTCCAATCAAACATACATAGTCACAAAGTCTACAGAATTTCTTAAGAAATATGCACTTCAAATATCACAAAAAATTCAACCTACACCCATAATCTTGCTTTATAACATATTGCTAAATCCTAACTCATCATGCAAAAAGGATGCCACACTTGAGTTTACTTCAGATTACAACTTATCCTAGGGTACACTATAAACACGAGTATAAGCACAAACCAATCCATCAACCAGCACTAATTATGAAATGATCTATCATGTCATCCCTTTCCCCAAACTTAAATCAATTAATCAACCAGCACTAAATTATCGAGCTTAGGTTTGCCTCCCAAAAAATGCTTGTTTATGGTCAGTAGCTTGACTACACCACATCATTCTTGAGTATTTGACAAAGGATAGATCGCTGTTTTTGGCACAACATCCCTCGTAAAATAAGGTTTGAGGCGCTGGCCATCAACACTTGAACGGCCTCACTATAAATAGCATACGGGTGGATCTTAGTCACCGTAAAAGGACCCGACCATCTTGGTTTCAGCTTGAGCATCATACTCATAATTTGTGATGAACATCTACTCGCACATATTGCTATGATCTCAGATTTCATGGTTTAAATAAATGAATACAATTCATGACTCCATAATTTACTCATTTCAAGCATTTATCACAAGATCTTAATGTAACCATGATATGAATTGAGTAGTGATAATGTTCATTCTCCTACCAATCAATATCAAATTACTCGACACCTCATAATTCTCAAAATTAACTAAAAAGGCAACTTCATTTATTGAATTCCTTTCAAACAGTTGGTTCTTCCAAATTAAGACTATGGATTATGTCGACCTAAAAGCATACAATTATAATAATATATGTTGCTACTGCACAAGTTAACTTCACTTACCTGTTTCCACGCAATAGACTCTTCGATTTTCCAATGACCTAATTCCCCAAAACCCTAAAAAATCCAAATTGCAAAACCTTAAAAACTTTGCAAAATCATTATATCACAAGAATGAAATGGAGGGAAATCCATTGGTACCTTTATTTCGAAAATTCGATGAAGAATTGGAGGAGTTATGAATTTTCCATTTTTAAAATGAATTTTGGAGCTCTATGTTTTGAGAGGAAATTTCAAATCATTAAAGAAAAATTTTGGGGACTCATGGTGGCACCAACAAATTTATTAAGTTTACAATCTATTTGACAAAAAAATAATATAAAATTTTTAGAATATTTTTTTAGAAAAAACTTCCAACACAAAACTATATGTCGTGATAAGATATGTTAAAAATGTTTAAAAAAATATTTTTAATAAATGTTTAAAATTTCAAAGTTTAACGAGTTTATAATAGGTTTAAATATTATTTCTGCTCGTTTCAAATACGTTAATTTTAAATACTAATTTAAAAGTATTATTTTAAAAAATATTATATAAAATTAATTTATAAATTTATTTTAAAATTTATAAATTTAATGTTAAACAATTCTTTAAAAAATACTTTTAATTTTTTTAAAAATTTTTAAAGCTTATTAGATTTTGATGAAGTTTTTGGTAATGTGGGAGGGGGCTTAGTTTTTTTTTGTTTATTTATTGGGATGTTGGTTCGTCTAAATTGGAAGGTTCGAGAGCCGGAGTTGATAAATAATTGGGATACTATCATATCAGCCCCTCAAGTGTTGAAATATCCCAAATCAGCCCCCCATTTCAAATTTAGGTCGGATCAGCCCCTGGTTATTGTTTGGGGTTTTTTTTGGACGAAATTGCCCCTATAGTTTGCCCTGTGTACGACGACCTTGGTCAGTCAGACACCGATATCATCCATTTAGAAGCGATCTCGGAAAAAATTTTGAACATAAAAGTTGTAGATCTCGGAAAGAACTACAACTTTCATGTTGAAAATTTTTCAAAAAAATACTTCAAAGTTATGTTTTTGAGGTCGGAAGCATAACGGGTCGACCCGACCCGACCCGAAATTGCTACAAATAGTTCGGATCATCGAAAACACCTACCTAAAAGCATTGTTTGAAAAATTGTTGAACATGAAAGTTGTAGATATCGCCGAGATCTACAACTTTCATGTTTAACATTTTTTTTTAAAAAATGCTTCTAAATAGGTGACCTCTGTGTCGGCAACAAAAGGGACAGTTTTGTCCAAAAAAAAAAGATAAACAGTGAATGAGAGGCTGATTTGGGCTGTTTTGGAGAGGAGGGGCTAATATGATATGGGAATTAAAAAAGGGGGGCTGATTTGGTATTTCCCCTAAATAATTCCATAACACCCCGCGTTTGTCTCCCGCCTACCTGCGAAGTCTCTGGAATCGGATCCCTGATTTATCCGCCGCGGCGGCACCGTTGATCCGGGAAATAGTATAGAAAAGATGGAAGGGGGCGGGGCCGTTGCGGATGAGAAGCAGGTGGCGGCAGCGTCCTACAGGTACTGGGTGAGAGAAAACGGGGAGGACGCCGCGCCCCTCCCTATCCCTCGGAAGCTCACCGCGCAAGACATCTCCAACCAACCCCCGCACAACTCCCTCGGATCTGTCTGGAATCAGGTTGTTTCATTTATTTACTGTATTTCTATCTTAATTTTCTGCCTCCTGTTATTGAAGCCTTAACAGAGATTATTACTCCGACAAAAAAACTTAGATTTTTTTTTTTTTCTTATCGACTCTCTCATTTCCAGTTTTACTTTAGTAAATTCATTTTCTCGGCTAATTATCAACATGAAAGCCAATGGATTGACCTGATACAGGTAACATTAAAGCATTTTCTTTTGACGTAGGTAGCTTGATTTATACCTAGTTTTAGTTCACTTGGGGCTTGTTTTGAGCAAGGGTAATGGCAATGGCAAGTAGTGTTATACTAATAAATATTAAACACCTGGTTGGGAGGGTCTACCGTTGGCCCAGTTGATTAGTGGAGCTGGGTGTTAGGAGAAGACCAAAGGCCTATCCCTCATGAAGGATAGGTCGGGGGTTCGATTCGCAGCAATACCTGGTTGGGAGGGTTTACCATTTACCGCACAGTATCCGGTCGATATGTAGGATAGAAACCAAACTCGGCGGTCAAGACCAAAGAAAAAATATGTTTAATAATTTACCATCTAATTCACTCCGCTTAGCATTGTCAAATGCTTTACCAATGGGATTAAATTGCTCATCGACATTAGATTTCCTTTTCTTTGAATTAAACCCTTCTAGAACGAATGAAGATTCCGCACTACAACTTGCACATGGTAATGGAACCTTTTTAGGTGCATTATCCCTTACTCTTTGCTTCATCTTCCAACTTTTGCATCTCTGAAATATCTTTCGTAGTATCTTACAAACTTCAATTCCTTGTCCCGACAATTTCAAGAGGTGTGCTTTAACCCTTGTGTAAGAAGTTTTGTGCATCTAATGACAAAAGTTGCATTGCCATAACATATTTCCGCCTCCATCGTTGAGCTTCTCATGTCTAGTAACATATTTTCACAAAGGCTTGTCTGCTTATTATCTTCTATCAATTAGGTTGCCACATTTACATTCACAATTGCATCACTAGAACTAGCCATATCCACATTCTACATCAATGTAATTAAAAAAAAAATCATCAGAAGTTTTTTAAAAAAAAAGAATTTATAGCATTTAGTATTTTAAATCTAATAAACTTTCAACTTATAAGATTATATAATGGAAACTGTTAACATGATTAGTTGGTAAAAATACCATAAAAAGAAAATGTGCATCTTGATAAAAATCCAGCTGTAGCCGTACAAAAGAAAAGTTATTGTGCATCACATGATTAGTGGTAAAAAAAATTCCATTTCCAGCAGCTTATTGTGCATCAATACAAGGAGATGAAAAAGGAAAAAAAAAAAAAAAAAATTGAATTTACTGTGCATCTTTTAACTGTAGCAAACATATTGCAGTAACACTAACTATACTGTGCATCTTCTTCCTGTGGCACGCACGCCCTTATTATAAAAAAATTCAACTTGAAAAAAATACAAAACCGATATTAACACTACAGAGACGATTGATCATGGAAAAAAAAAAACGTAAAAGATGAGCAGTAGTGCGACGATTGATCACAGAAAAAGAACCCTTAAAAACTCATAGCAGTTACCATGAAAGCGGATAAAAGAGAGAAGATGAACTCACCTACGGTTAGTAGATTTAGCACCACGGCAACGATCTTATGGCCGGCAAGGCATGGGTTTCTCGATTTCTGTTCAGCGATGACACACAGTGACCTAATCTCTCGCCCGTAGTGATTCGTGAACAGTGATTGCACAGTGAAAATTTGAATTCTTTTGTTATGTTTTTTATTTGGTTTAGTTGGTGGACTTCTGTTGAATGCTAAGCCTTGAGTTTGCCTCTCTTTTTTGCTATATGGACTCACTGCTAAAGTGGAAGTTTTATTCCTTGCTGTTTTTAGAATATTTCCTCTGTGTTGGCTTTTGTGCGCGTCTAGTGAATTGCCATTAATTTGCTTGAGTAAATTTTTCATGCGAGTACAGGCTGGAACATGGGAGGAAAAGAATCTTA
This sequence comes from Xerophyta viscosa, assembly GCA_002076135.1. Taxonomy (NCBI): domain Eukaryota; kingdom Viridiplantae; phylum Streptophyta; class Magnoliopsida; order Pandanales; family Velloziaceae; genus Xerophyta; species Xerophyta viscosa. The sequence continues at coordinate 33,111 of MJHO01000320.1, read as the reverse complement.
ATACATGGGCAAGTAGTAGAATGAAGGTATGTTTGTGCATACATTTCAGTGATTTCACTATAAAAATCACCAATGCCAACACTCATTTATAGGCGTAGTCTTAATTACTTCTTTCTGCAAAGTACAGCATGTGGTTTAGTTTAATCAATTGATAGCGTCTTGTTTCTGATTATGGGTTTTAGGAACTGCTGAGTAGTTCAAAATCCTTGGATTTTGTTGATGGTAAAGCCGAGATATACGAGGTATCAAAATGCCAAGGAGATGTGAGTATATATGCTCTCGCTTTGCTTTTGCTATGTTTTTTGTCATTGATTCTTAATTAATATCTGCTTCGTCGTTCAGTTCGCTGGTATGTAGTAGTAGTCTTTTCTCATTGCAGTTGCTTATGTATTACTCATCTACAAATTAATCTATACCTAGTAGATCAGTTCTAAGATTTCGAGCAGCCTTATTTACCGATTCTTGTGGAACTATATATGTATTATATATTTAGTTCTTTCGCTTTTGCCCCATATCCCCTAGTTTTTTTTTTCTTTTGGAAGCATGATTTGCTCATCTTTCATGGTAGTTTCTTGTAGTCCATTGATTTGGGATCAACGTTGGATGTGTTTTTATAACTAAATGGTGAATCCAACCATTGCTGATTGGTTTAGGGATGGTTCCGATTTGGTTCATGACAAGTAACACTCCAACCTCTTTGGTGCTGGCCATAGTTGTCAAAGGCGCACCTATGCGCGTCTTGCATTGCACCTAGGCCTGCCAACAAAGTTTGGTCCCACCTTGGCTCAAGGTAGGCTCATGTTCAAAAGCTGCACGCCTTGCATCCAGGCTCGACCAATTGTTCCTTTCAACCCTAAATCAATGGCAGCCCCAAAAAAGGAAAGGAAAGAGAAAAGAGGTTCATCGGAATCTTCAACTACTGACACTAGTATCGCCTTGAGTCCACCATAAACCGGCTAGTGGAGAAAGAAAGACACGCTTATCTTCCAAAACTAAATACTAGCATTTACTAGATCATTAACATATTACTCTTATATGTGATTAAAAATTTATATCTGTTGCATCTAACCATCTAGAAACTTCAATATCAGTTTACAGACACTAATGTAGCCTATATTAAACTGTTATATTCTTTTAAATTTAAACTTTTTATACAAGCAGTACAGAATTGTATTATGAGTTTACATTAACTTATCAATTACAATTTTGCCATGCCGACTTAACAATTGAATTTTTAAATCAACTAAACATACACCAATCATATCACGCTATTGCTGCTAGCAGCATGTGCCTCGTGTCGGATGCATGCCTCGCTTACACCTTATGCCTAGGCTCCAAGACGTTAGTTGCCCCTTGCACCTTTGACAACATTGGCACTGGCATCTCGACAGCTAGACACTAATAGTCTAGGATTGTCCGCCTTACACTACTGGCGGCTACTCTCTACATGCCTCATCTAGTTCCTCTGCTTGTTATCTCCTCTTCTGGTTGCTTTCTTGGATACTACTCCTGTTCACAGATATGTTTAGAGATCGATTGCTTTGATATCAATTTGTCGTGAAGCAACTGCGGCATCATCCCAAAACCAATCTGTATTGTTTGAAATAGCCTATTTAGTTATAGACACACACACATTGGTCCCATGCACAGTGTAGGACTAGTTAAAATAATAACATTTTCTCTTTTTTTGTATATAGGTTGCCATTTGTTAGTTGTTTACCCCCTTGTTACTGCAGGCTTTCTTGGTAACAGTACGTAATAAGAAGAGGGTGGGCTACACTTATGAATTGACACTGAAATTCAAAGGTACCTAATTTTATCATGCTGAGGGTGCTCCATTATCAGATTTCTGCCATATTGAAAGTGCCGGCTCTTCTTCCTATAATAGTTTGTTTTGAGAATTTATCATTATGGTGGTGGTTGCAGGGGAATGGATGATCAATGATGAGAATAGGAAGGTCAAAGGCTATTTAGATATTCCTGAATTTTCATTTGGTGAACTTGATGAATTGCAGGTATGCATAATATTATAAAGCACGTTTGAGTTCTTCTGCTTGAAACACTGTTTCTGACGGCCTCTGTTCTTCTAACCTTTCTCCTTTTGGCAAATTCTGTTTGTAGATTGAGGTGAGTTTTGCGGAGGATAAGAGCCTTGATACAGAGGATAAAATGCGGATCGCCAAGGATGTGAGGACATTTCTACCATATATTCGTGAAAAGCTCCAGGAGTTTGAAAAGGATTTGAAAGAGAGATAGCAGAGTGTCCCATGCTTAAAATAGGAGGCCTATCACCAATTACTTTTATGTACGGCTGATCAGATGCAGTAACATTTTTATTTAACTTACGAGGCGTAGATTAAATAATTTCAAAGCCTGTGATGCAGCAGACCAATTGTAGAACTTTTTTTATGAACTTGAAAGCTTTAAGTGGGATACTTGCTGAGCTATATAATTTCAAGATATAGTGATAAGGAAGCTAAGTTTGCTGTTAGGGTTGGTAAGGATGTTCAAGCAGGGTTTGTGACGTATATATTTGTCGGATGTGTTTCGTAGGGCCACAGGGGTGATATATGTAAGGTGTTAAGTTTTCGTATATGGTAACACACAAAGAGGCAGAGAGGGCATAAACATGTTTGATAGCTCATTGGTTGTTTAATTCTGAAAGGTCTGAAATTCAACTTAGTGAACTTGACTTACCATTTACATATATATCTAATCTGAGAAAAGAGAACTCCAAGATACAGGTCTCTTCTCAAACAAATAAATAAACTTTGTCATTTCTTCGTTCACCCAAGTTTGTACTGCCTTCTATCTGTTAGTTCCATCGTCAAAGTGTGTTGTTTGTTTATGTGGACAAATATAATGCCAGCACATTTTACGGTACTTACGGGCTTACCGACATAGAATCTGAGGGTGTTTTTGAAAAATATTTTACATGAAGATTGCAGATTTTTGAGAAGACTTATAATTTTGGTGTTCAAAATTTTTTCAGATAATATTTCTAAATAAATATTTATGAATTTTAAAATTTTGGTGGGTTTAAAAAAGCATATTTTATAAAAAATTTGAACACTAAAATTATATAATTTTATAAAAATTTATAATTTTAATATTAATTTTTTTTGTAAAAAAGTATATTCAGATATTATTTTGGTACGTTCATACCTATCACGGTGCGCACGAGCGGATCAGAACTTCAAATATACACCCACAATAGGAGTGAGAATTCAGATAGTATCACAAATGACTTCCATTAATCTCTCAGGAGATGTTACTGATAACAGTTTGGCATTGCCAAGCAGCGAGCAGCTACAATTGCTGCTTGTCTGTTGAGCAAGTTGTCAGCACTGTCAGATAATGGGGAAAAGGAAAGCCCTTACTTGATGCAAGTTCGCACATTTCTCTCCGTTCCTTTACATAGTTGAGACTTGAGAGGCATATTATTCATCCTATCACATATATATATATATATAATATATATATATATATATATATATATATATATATATATATATATATATTAGAGGTGTTCAAAAAAATACCTGACCCGAGGACCCGTACGGACCCGACCGGACCTGAAGGATTTGGGTCGGGTCTATCAGGTCTGCAGGTCGGGTCGGATCCCGGTCCGAGTTGTTGATATCCGATCCGACCCGACCATATTATATAGTTATTTATTATTAATAAAATATATATTATATAAATATATTTTTAAATAAAAATATATTTTTTAATGAACAAAACTATTACATAAAGGATTCTTATATAGACTCAAAACTTCAACCAACTTTAACCCATAGTTGATATGGGACAATTTCATAATTCTTACACTTAGTGGACTTAGCCCATTTAAACCAAAAGTGATATAGAACCCAAATACAAGTCCACTAAATGTTAGAAAATTATTCCATATCATATATGTGTCAAATATAGTAAGGGTGTCTAGTCTATATAAGAGTTCCTAATATAATAGCTTTGATCACCAAAATTATCCCATATCATATATGTGTTAAATATAATAAGGGGTGTCTAATCTATATAAAAGTTCTTAATATAATATGTTTTTTTATATTACAAATAAAAAAAATAAAAAAAAAAAATTGACAAGACCCGATTAGACCCGATCCGACCCGACCGGACCCGAACCAGCTCGGGTCGGGTCGGGTCGGGTCCGGGTTTGGCCGGATCCGGACCCGACCCGATTTTGAACACCCCTAAATATATATATATATATTATATATATATATATTATTATATATATATATATTTATATATATATATATATATATATATATATATATATATATATATATGTTTTTTTTTTCTTTTTACGCTAATAAAACGTTGCTATGCAGAAACAATGGCATCTCCTCCCCAGTTCACATCTCAACTGAAACAATTCAACGTAGTCTAAGTCCCACAGTTTTCTGTGCACCTAATTGCGTTGACAAAGGATGTGGTAGCTCAATGCAAATAAACTAAAGATTAAGGTGGACTTTGGAACTCAAGCTTATGGACCTGTTGTCAGTAACTCATTATAATGATCAGGAACCAAGTAAAAACACATTTTTTGGTCCTAGAAGGAAATGCATGAACAAGCTTATGGACCGCGCTTATGGACCGCGGACGTTTGCGGCTGCTTCGGTCTCGGCACTGGTTTCTTTTTCATCGGAGTGGAGGAGCCTCGGCGAGGCAGACCAAGCGGAGTCTGCAGACGTTCTAAAATCGAAAAGAAACGAAGGGTTAATCCAACTCACAAATGCCGACAAATAAGAGCACGCTAAGGCAGGAGACGTACCGGTGTGGTCAGCAAGAAAGGCGGTGATGGTGGCCGGCGTTTCTTCGGACGGCTTTCCAACATACACCTCGCCCAGGAAATCCTCATACCGCTTCAGGTGTCCATCCAGTCGGTCACCTTCTTGGTAGTTGAGGATGGACAGAACGGTAGGACTAAGTTCCTCCAAAACTCAGTTAAAAGTGTAGTTAGGAAGGCAGCGAACGAAGAAGAATTTCTCTTTCCACCCTTTGATGGAAGAGGACTGCCCCTTCAAGAACCGGGCGAGCTTCCCCCGGCACCTGAGGTAGTACCACACAGGGGAATGAGGAGACTCGGCGATTTCGAAGACGCACCTCAATAGGTCAAGAGAGGGCGGAATACCTTGAACCGAGCAAATGAAAAGAAAGCCCACGATATAGCTTATTGTGTTAGGAACGAACTGGCACGGCATGAGGCCGCACGCGGTGAAGAAAGCGATAAAGAAGGCATTGAGGAGGAGACGGAGCCCAAGGCGAACGTGGTCGTAAAAAAATGGGAATCTAGGAAAAATGGAAACTGGTCATGCGCTTGGTCTCAGTTGGAGCATGAGCGTCGATATCAAGGCCCCAGTCGTAGGTCGCAGACCAGGACCAGATATTGACCACATCAATGGTGGAAACAACCTCATGAGGCCTAAGAGAAGGTTCAGAAGGAGAGTCGGCGGCGCCGGGAGAATCGGCGAGATGAAGTGTCGATGCTCCGGCGCCATCCCCGGCCACAGCCGGAGGTGCTGCCGGCGGAGCAGGAGGAACTGAAGGAGCCGGCAAGGGCGCGACCTCCTCCGACCGAGAGCGAGAAGACTCAGAAGAATCGGCACGAACAGAAGATCTAGCCTTAGCGCGGGGATCCATGACACTAACCTGGCACAGGACACTAACCTTGCACAGGGCACAGAGATCGCCGGAGAAGAAGAAAAGTCGTCAAGGGGTTTAGGATTTTAGCCTGAAGGACGAGGCGCCTCTATTCACCCTTAAAAGGTAGCGGAAAATCCGAAGAGACGCAACACATGTCAAACGGATACGATGGTGCTTTACGCGTGGAGCGCGGCGATTCGTCTGCAGGTCCTGTCAACTGCCAGCTTCCTCAACAAGTTACTAAAAGGCGCGAATTCGAATTTCAACCAAGTGTGCCACACGTGCGAGCCGACATATCGGTCTGCCCATCGGAGGGCATCTGCTATAGCATAGATTCGGACCTGCCACGTGTCCGTTGGCGAGCTAGGCACTAGACGGAAAGGGGAGTCCAAGGTTCACATATATCCTTAGGACTTCCAAGATGAGACCGACCTCGGCGCTATGATCGACCTTTGCCTCGGTATGATCCAAGATCTCGGGCGGATGAGCAAGAGTGAAACAGTGCCACGTCTCAACTCGATATTGCAGACGTCGGGATCAAGGAACTCAGTCACCTCTCCGAGCCCAGCCTCGCGAGGTTAGGGAAGACCAAGTCAGTTGAACAACCGCTGAGAGAACGTGGGGGAGTTAGTTACACACGGCGCAACCTCGACGATCATGGGAGCTGACGTGGCTCGAGGAGGACTAGTTAACCCACGATCCCCGTTAGATCCACTATTCCAGCAACTGCCACGACATGGCACATACCAAGCAACGCCTATAAAAGGCTAATAACTGCACTGTAGAGAGGATTCGGATTCACACACTGTTCTTGAGAGTATTGTGTCCCGAGGCTTTTCAGACCTCAGTAGAGAGGGAGAAAGGGAGAGAAATCTTGTAGCTCTATATATCATAGTGATTCTTGCGTTGGCTTACGTGACCGCCCGTGATTTTTCGTAGTTTAACCTGCAAGAAGATCTCGCACATAAAGAAGATCTGGGTCACTGTTCGTCGTCGTTCTCTTGAGCTGCTAATCTACGGCTATCGAGCACTGAATGCAGGTATCAGTCGGAGTACTAACTCACTTGATCATAAATATCAGATAATAGGAAATTTATATTAAAATTTATAAGTACGTTGCACTTGTAGTAATATATTGTATAGATAGTGAATACTAGTGAGTTTGAGTATAATAATATAATATATTTTAAAATTTAAATATAAAAAATTATAGATATTATTATATATTTATAATTTGTAATGATATATATATAAGATTACAGATATAATTAATATATATATTAATACTAGTATATATATATATATATATATATTAATAAATATTATCTCCCAAATAAACTAATATATATAACTAATTAAGATATATTAATATATATATATATTAAATTTACATGTAATATTAATATTCAATATATACCAAAATTATAATATATAAAAATAATATCTATAATTTTTTATATTTAAATTTAACATATTTTTTACAACTCAGTTCACTTCACAATTCCAAATAAACAAAAAAACTATCTTCCAGCTTCACTTCCAATCCCAAGTAAACAAATAAACTGTCTTCCAGCCCTCACTTCACGATACTAAGTAAACCGAAAAACTCAAAACACCACTTTTCAGCCACATCTCAGTTCTTACAGTTCACCAATTTCTCACTTCCCACTTCTCACTCTTCCGCGCGAAGTAAACAATCCCTAAGACCAAAACACAAAGAAGGTACTAGTTGTAAACAAAGTTGTCCTTTGGATGAAGAAAACCAAGTTGACATCTACTCAAACAAAGAAACATCTGTACAAAAACCACTTCTGCTTCTAAACAAGCAAAGTGAAAATTTAATTCTTTTTTAAAAATTCTTTAAAAAAAAAAAGAAAGAAAGAGAGAAAAGAGGAACCGTGAATACAGACAGAAAATGGTGAAGACACCACTTTCACAAGCTGCATTTGTTCTTCAGAACTTAAGACTTTCACCAGCCAGCATACAACAAGAGAATTAAGTTAAATGAAAGGGAAATGGGGCAACTTTTCATAACTTACATTGAATTAAAGAGCTGTTTTAGAGAGAAAGTTAGTTTCTTGTTTCCACCAAGCTTTGAAATAATGATTGCAGCACTCAGACACAGCAGTATGAAACAGCTGATGCACCTTTCAAGCTCTTAGAAGCATCATTATCTTTTTTTCTTCTTGTTAATATATCCACTAAGTGCTGCTTTAGCCTTTACCCACTCCTTCTCAGAATCAGCACTCCTCATGAAGGGGCATACTTCACTGATAGTAATCTTTGGAATAGCCCTTTTGTTTTCAGGCGTAGGCTTGCTTTCAGTTTTTCCAAGCTCATTTTCTTGTACATGCTTCTGATTTTCCTCCACCTTGCCCGGCTTCTCAGCATCTGCACCTATGACAGAACTATTATTCTTAATTCGTATACTACCGGAGCTGTCTTGACAGGACTGAGCTTTCCGCTTTTCCAAAATAGTATATTTGGTTGTTGGATCTTCAGCGTCCAGTAACTTTGGTTCTATAATGCCAATGTCTGGAAGCACATTTGAGATGGTAAAAGAATTGTTGCTGCCTCCAACAAGGTCCTTCCATGAGGATTTCTGTAACCAAGAGTGTGGTTTTGTCGATTGGATACAATTATTTGTTTCATTGGGAGTGTTCTCATTTTGAGTATCTTCTGGGGTCATCCCTTCTAGCATATGACCTTCAGACTGGCCATCTCTTATAGTTGTAACAATTCCAGAGTCATCTTCAGCAAGTTTCTTCGAGAATGTTTTGCCAGCTTGTTTCTTCAAAGGGGCTCCAGACTCACTGGCTCTTTCAGTTTTCTGCCTCTTGAGAGAGTTTGTCTTGTTCTGTCCATCATTATTGTGTGGAACTTTGTCGATCGGCGGCAGTTTTCTGCCTCCGGACTCATTGGTTCCTTCAGTTTTCTGCCTCTTGAGAGAGTTTGTCTTGTTCTGTCCATCATTATTGTGTTGAACTTTGTCGAACGACGGCAGTTCCTAAAGCCAAAGAGGAAACACCAAAGTAGGTATTGTAATTTGCCGAAATAGATCATTTATTTCAAATTCGTTCGTTCATATTGGTAGCACGACTGCATCAGTGCATCCTAATACTACTGCATTGGAAACCTACAAGTCCAAAATCTTCATCCTAAAGCTTAAGTAGAGTACTGAAGATAATCTAGCTTGCAATAATATGCATACCTTAACCAGAGTAGCTGTGGCATGCCCTTCAAGCTTCATTAGGCTGAATAAAGCATCACTTCCTCCTACACCTATGTTGGTTACAAGATTGTCTTCATCTGACATTATAGCTTCTTCTGCTTCCTGCATCTCATTATCATTGGCTGAAGGATCCAGAGAGTCTGCATCTTTAGCAGATTCTAAGTTATCAATTCTAACTTCTTCCTGATCATCCATTTGAAGGAATCTGTTCAACACACAGTTCATAATGCTCCGCTCTGTCTCAAATGCCTCATCCTCATGTGAAGAGGGATGTCTTTGGAATTGCATGGGTGCATCTAGTGGCTTAATGTGTTCTTCACAGTCACAGAAATGAACAGGCAGAGGTGGAACTTCAACTCTTGGAAAGCTGTACTTGTGCTTGCCCGTTCCCTTCAATGGTAACGACTTAACCTAATATAGCAGTTTGGTTTTTATCAGGTATTAGTTAACGACTGTATGACGTAAGTAGGCATGCATGTGTTAGACATATATGGAACGCATTTACCTTGTTCATTTTCATCTAAGCTAATTTTCTAGAAGTAGATGAAAGTTACAATGCCATTAAAACACAAGAAAGGCTCACCTTTTCCAATTTCGGGAAGTAAATCCGTATATGTGCATTTTCTTGTTTCAGAAAATCTCCTCTAATGCGGTTATCATCCAGATTGTCCTGCGTACCAGGTTCTACTGATTCGTGAGACACAGCATTTGCATCTTCAGCCCATTCTCGTTTCAAACGATGAAGATAATGCTCCTTAGCTTTCTCAACTTTAAGCCTTCCTCCTTTCCAGGTGCAACCATTGTACTGTGGAAAAATGACCAAGATCAGCATGTCTTACTCAAACTCTATATTTGCTTGCTTATTTAAAGAACTAACAGCTCAAGAAAAGGATCTCCGAGAATACCCAAACTTGCAATAAACTTCCTGCATATTAAAACATACAAGCCTAACGTTCTAATTTGCCACTCTTGTCCTTAAACATTACTACTAATCAATTGACCATGACTGATCCTATTTCTTAGAACAACTCTACAACAGCTACCCCTCTTTGAGTGGTCGTCTGACCTATATAGGCTCTAATATATTGGTCGCTTGGGCTACAATGCAAAAAATAAAAATAAGAATAAAAATAAAAATAAATACAAGAAAAACTCCATCTTGTTCTTGAGCTCCAAACGCAAGGCGTAAATTGTACAATGCTCGGCGTGAAGGAACCCCTCATGTGTTTACAAAGAAGTATAGCATATTGCTCATGATGCAAGGCTTGACAAAAACATTAGTAAAAGTTGAACAGATATTTTGTTGCCAATTCTTTTTGGGTCTCCGAAGGTTACTACATTAAAAAAAACGAAAACAACGGTGGTGCTGCTTTCTTCATCACAATTTACTTCTCAACATCTTTGTTCAACAGACAATCAGGTTCAAACTAAAGTATAATTTATGGCCATGCATTTGGACTCTCATTTCATATTCATGAAGATGAAAATTATGCACGAAAATTTGCTTATCAATACAATCTTTAACTAGATGCAGTGTAGTTTGTGAAGAATGCATAACACTCACAGCAGTACCTTCAGAAAAAAAAAAAGATTTCTTATAAACTAAGCTCTATGACACCAATTTCAAGACCGACCTTTACAAATCATCTTGACATTACTTAAATAATGATCTACAATTTGTATTCATATTTATTATGATATAACAGTTAAAAATTTGTCAAAAATATAAAAAAAAAAGATCTAATGAATCGCCAAAATTATAGTTAAAAAAAAAGTACATGAATACAGCTACCGGAGATCATCATCTATTATATGCTTTTTTTAAAATTTTGTGAAAATTTTGAACTAAAAAAAATTCGTAAATCACAAACAAAATATGTAATGTAATTCATCAATTTTTCAGAAAAAAAAACCGAAAAATTGTAAATGTTTGCTTTCTAATGCAGTCTTTCATTGGTTGAAGTCTATTTTGTTGATAATATCAATTAATCAATGAGGGGAAAAAAGAGCTAGCAGTTAAAATTTGGTGTTAATGATATTGCAGGGGAGAAAATGAGAAAAGAAAAACAAAAAGAAACTGACGGTGGCGAAGAGTTTGGCGAGAGCACGGTCGTTGTTGGGTTGGAAATTGATGAAGGCAAAAGCGGGGCGAGCCTTGGAGCGGACCAGCTCTAGCCCGCTCAATCTTCCCAGGGCACCGAAGGTTTTGTCGATGTCGGCAGACGTCACGCTCTCGCCTAAGCCGCCGATGTAAATCCTTATCATCCCGCCACCGTCGTTGCTATCTCCAGCCACCGCTGCCGCCGCCATCTCGCACCACCGAATTTGACCACTGTTGTGTTGTTCTTTTGGGGTCTTGGAAAGTTAACAAGAAGTTGGGCCAAAGCTCCATGGACCGGGCGCGGCTCTCCTATTCGGGCGCAACAGGAAGTAGGAAACCGCGGCCATCCGAGCCGTCCGTTCTGATTCCTACGGATCTCGAAAAATTGTATAAAATTTTGTCCGTTTATTTGATCTTTTTTTAAATAATTTTTAGAAAAACTTTCAACTATAAATTTGTAGATTTTGATGTGATTTACAACTTTACAGTTGAAAATTTTCCAAAAAAATATAAAATAATATGCCAAATAGATGATCAAAGTTTTAGATTATCTTTTTGACATATTGTTTGGCATTTTTGTGAAAAATGTTCAAATGTGAAGTTATAGACCGCATCAAAATTTATGACTTTGTAGTTGAAAGCTTTTCTTAAAATTATCAAACAATATGCTAAAGAGATAATCAAAATCTGCGCCGATTTTGATTATCTCTTTAGCACATTGTTTGATAATTTTAAGAAAAGCTTTCAACTACAAAGTCATAGATGCGGTCTATAACTTTAGAGTTGAACATTTTTCGCAAAAATGCCAAACAATATGTCAAAAAGATAATCTAAAACTTTGATCATCTATTTGGCACATTGTTTTGTATTTTTTGGAAAAACTTTCAACTGTAAAGTTGTAGATCGCATCAAAATCTACAATTTTGTAGTTGAAAGTTTTTTCAAAAATTGCTTAAAAATAGGTCAAATAAGTGAACGAAACTTTTATACGATTTCTCGAGATCCGTACGAATCAGAACGGACGGCTCGGATGGGCGCGGCTTCCTACTTCCTGTTGCGCCCGAAGTAGGAGAGCCGCGCCCCCATTTACCTGCGTAAAAAGTGTTGTCTGATACTAATTTGGGTTGCAGATCTTACAGAAGACATATGAGACCTGTATTAGGCGAAGTCTCAAGTTGCACGTGAAGGAATGCATGTATGTGTTAGCCTCACTCATCCAATTAAAATTTCAAACTAACATGATAGAAATTCAAAATTGAATGGAGAGGATGCATGAGTCCTCATCTATCTGCTTCGACACTCCGCAACCCTTTTTTGGGCTTCAAAAATTTTTCTGAAACTAAGGTATTACCTGCATAAAGCTCTCATCCTTCCTCTTACATGAGGATACTCATAAGGAGTTAATTCATCGCATATGAGGGGGCACATATGAGCATATAAGCTAGCATAATATTTATAAACACACAACTAATGGCGCATGAAGTCGAATTCATGATAATGAGGTTATTTTTCTAACCTCATCCCACAGGCGCGGCTCTCCTACTTCAGCCGAAGTAGGAAGCAGGAAACGGGCGCGATCTCCGCCGTCCATCGCGCTTAAGCACGGATCTCGAAAATTATATAAAATTTTCGTTCACTTATTTGACCTATTTTTAAGCATATTATGAAAAAAACTTTCAACTACAAAGTTGTAGATCTTGATGTAATCTACAACTTTGTAGTTGAAAGTTTTTCCAAAAAATGCTTAACGATGTGCCAAAGAGGTAATCAAAGTTTTAGATTATTTTTTTGACACATCATTTGGCATTTTTACGAAAAAAATTCAACTATAAAGTTATAGACCACATGTACAATTTTTGATTATCTTTTTGGCACACTGTTTGATAATTTTACAAAAAAGTTTTAACTATAAAATTATATATTTTGATGTGGTCTATAACTTTATAGTTGAACATTTTTCGTAAAAATGCCAAATGATGTGTCAAAAAGATAATCTAAAACTTTGATTACCTCTTTGGCACATCGTTTAGCATTTTTTGGAAAAACTTTCAACTACAAAGTTGTAGATTACATCAAGATCTACAACTTTGTAGTTGAAAGTTTTTTCCAAAAAATGCTTAAAAATAGGTCAAATAAGCGAACGAAAATTTTATATAATTCTCAAGATCCGTGCTTAAGCGCGATGGACGGAGGAGATCGCACCCGTTTCCTGCTTCCTACTTCGGCTTAAGTAGGAGAGCCGCGCCCTCATCCCACTATGTCAGCATATCACCCTATATAAAAGCAGTCTTTAAAATCATTTCAAAGAGACTGGTTTCTAAAAAATAATTTTTCATTATATAGGTATTTCATACATAGTCAGGATTATTATATTCTTTTCATCTTTTTAAGAAGCAAGGGACTTGTTATCCCAGGATTAGGATGCGGGACCGGACCACCGCCCACTTGTCTCAGAATCCAATCTACCTCAGCATAGAAGGCAAAAGTCGTGTATCTCCTATACCTTGGCCGGATGATATACCATAGAGGGATCAAATCTTCCCCCAAAAACAAAGGTTCAGACATTGCAACCGGCGCTCGTGTTAGAGATGTAAAAAATACGGGCCAAGACTAGTCCCCAATACTGCTTATGGGCAATCCACGGCAATGGGCCACAGACTAGCTCGCACTGACTCTTGTGCGTGTCGAGACAGGTCGGCCTGCGTAGAGTTGAGCGCTTCATCGGCTCGGACTTTGCAGGATTAAGGACTAGTTTGGCTCGAGCTGGTGGCCCTTCGAGCCAAAATTCGTGCTGTAGCTAGCCCTCAATGTTTTATATAAAAAAATAAAAAATAAAAACAAAGTAAAGTATTATTTAAAAAAAAAAAAATTTAAAAAGGCTCGGGAGATTGCATGGGCTGCTATTTTGGGACTAACCCTCACGGCTCAAGCCACCCGCAGCCCATACGGCCTATTTGATAGACCAGAGCGCAGCCCGCATAGTCAGTATGGCACTCTTGTTATGTTAAAGCCTCTACATTTCCAACGTTTTCTTATAAGGTTTAAATCATAAAAGCAGTTGATTATTTGATTCTTTTCTTCTTCATTTCCAACTTAAGGAAATTATTTAATACATAAAACAGAAAGATCAACAGGGGAGGTCAATTGTTGACCCCATTTGACTGATAACCGGACTGGAGAGTCCGTTCCCAATAATTTGAGTATGCATCAAGAGTATTTCGGGATCTGATCACATTCGGGTCAGTATAATTGACCTGAAAAGTTTCATGTCAGGTTCAGCTTAACGTGATTAACACAATTTAAGTAATTTATATAGATCTACTACCTTGTTTATTAGTTAAATACATTTAATCAAAATGGATTAGACTTATATATAAGCCACTCCAATGTTTAAACTTGCGAATAAATTTTTTATTTTATCCGTTAATTTTGACAAGTTAAAATACTTATTTAAAAATATTTTTTAAAAAAATTATTTAAAATAAAAGTTATAAATTTTGATGACATTTACAATAAATTAAAATTATTTTTAAAAATAATTCTAAATAAACATTATGAGAATCTAAAAGTTAACGGGTTAATTGATTAACTTTAAAATTTATTAAAAATTTGATGAATCTTTTATACAGTAATCATATGAGAGCATTGTAGCTATGCTGATTCGGATTTGGGACGCATAGCTCTTGGGTGACGCGTTCTTCTCCGTTCTAATGGCTCGTGCTCGTACTTGAACCAGTTGTAACCCGTCGGTGAGTCAGTAAGTTGCGCCACCAGAACCAAATCCAACCAAAAAGTGAAACTGTGCACGTGCTATGTAGGATACTTTGGATCTAATGCCGTCGCGTATTCCTTGGAGCCTTTCTTTGGGTGGTTTTCGTTGCCATCCCCAACAATCGGCATGGACAGAATAGAAATTACTGTTCAATTTAATGAGATCCATTATTATTATTATTTATTATTAAAATATAGTATTTTGTGCTCCGGGCTCCGCGCGCCAGCAGATTCGGCGACCATCTGATCTCCCTCTCTTGTTTCACTTGGCATCATCTGCTCCTCAAATTTGAATTTTGAAAACAGCCAGCTAACTTAGATATCACCATTCTTCTTCTTCTTCTTCTTCTGCGTTGCTCTCTTCTTCAACAACGTACTCATAAATACTTATATGCGAGAATCTACAGTAAAAGGTAAGCATGATATATATTAGTAGAATAGATTTCCTCATCTTTATCAAAAATGATTTATGTGTATAGCCCAAGTCCTAAAACAAGATTTCGGGTTAAAAATAATGAAATATGAGAAAAAAAAGAACTTTATTAACAATTCGAATATTGTTGTAGCGGTACTTGCCCCCATTTTCTGAATCTCATTTTATTAGCGAAATAAGAAAATTCCTACTCGCTCCAGCGTCTGCTTGCCAATCTATCGATCTGCTTCTCCAGTTCTAGTCCACTCTGATTTTGCTACATCAATCATCTTTGACTCCTGCTCTTTTTTTTGGCGACTTTGGTTCCTAGTCAACTTAATTAGTTAACCAAATCTGATGAATTTTCTACTTTAGAAAAGAAAAAACAAGTCAAATTAACTTTTACAGAGTGCCTGACGACAGCATCCCCCGACACTGCATGCGAAAGCCAACATCCATTCCTTGAAAACTGAGTTAATTTGTGGTTCTTTTCTCTAGTACAAGAAAAGAGTTAATTTGAAATAATTTTGTTTTAGCATAGCCTGCATGAAAGTGGAAAACTTCGTGTTTGTATCGTGGTTACAGCTCCTCATATTCTCTCCAGTTCCCTTTTCAAATTGCTGATGATGCAGCAACATCCAACTTCTATAAGTTGAGGGCTTGTTGAGTTGGGCTTCCAAATGGCTAGAGGTCTGACAAACTTGTAAGTCCAGTGTTGAAGTTGTAACTTAATTTAGATAGTTAACATCTCTAACCTGCTATTTTTAAAAAAAAAAGTTTGTTCAACATGAATTTGATCTCATTTGGTTTGAACTGATGCCTATACAGATGGCATTCTCTACGTGATTCTTCAAAGACTACCAAGCTGAATCACCAATCAGAATTAGTGGCAGATGTCATGGAAGTTGCCAATAATAGCTGCTCTTTCTCCTTCAAATCAGAGGTCAGTGCTCAACCTAAACATACATGCATTGGATGTAACACTTTTGTCAAGTATGAGAGTTATGCATAAGGTATGATTTATCGTAGGGCACATGTGTGTGTAACTATGTGTCTCTGTGGTGCGGTTCATAGCAAAGGCACCATGCTATCCAAAGTCTTCCAAGAAAGCGTTAACTGCATTTTTTTATGCAGCAATCAATTTATTTGTTTTTACTCTTGATATTTAGACTACAAAGTTCATAGATGAGCTGACTAGGTGGATCTACTTCTTCCCATAATCTGATCTAGCATCTTAAGCTGTCCTGTAATCTTGGTGGTAGAATACCTTAGGAAAGAAGTAAAAATGGGTGAGTGGCTTTAGGTATTTATCCATTGTGGTTAGCATAAAGTGCCAAGGGTCCAATGAGATGACCATTTCATAGTTTCATAGTGTCATTTTCCTCTCATTCATGAGCCGTCACTCTAGAACGCAGAAACATGATAATTTTCTTGATGGCATGCATCAACAGCTTTATAGAGAACACATGGTTTAGAATTTGACATAAAAAGAAGGTTACAAGAAGAGGTCACAGTTGCGATTTGAAGTTACTTGAACATCTCATTTGTGAATCCAACTTCTAATAGTTTCTCTACATGATAAATTTTAATGTTTTCTCCAGTCTTCACATGATAAATTCTGTTGATGGCATGCATCAACTTGCTTTATGAGAACATGTTAAAAATTTGAGATAAAAAGAAGAGTATGTTTCAATTTGAGGTCATGGTTATGATTGAAGCTGCTTGAAAATCTTACCTACGAATCCAAACTTTCAATATTTTCTCTACGTGATAATTTCTAATACTTTGATCCGAATCCCCAAGGGATGTCTAAGGAACTCGGTGTAATTAGATCTAGAGGAGCTAGGAGGAAATGGCCGAATGAGAGAGAGAGTAAGATTTGGTGTGGCCGAATCACCACTTTGTTTTTCTTTGCTTGTATTAATAGAAAACATTACAAACCTAACTTCTATTACAGCAATTAAAATATTAAAAGCAAATGCAATAACTACTTAGTGGGGATGCCTTGAGCCACCCCTTAGTTTTCCGCACGCCCCTGCTGTTCGCGCGCCCACGCACACCCGCTGGCCTTCCGCGCCGCCCGCTGGCCTGCCGCGCGCGCGCCCGCTGGTCTTCCGCGCATTGCCCCGCGCGCCGCTGCCTTCCGCCGGCAGCTGCCGCGCCGCTGGTCCTTCCGGGCGGGCCCGCCCCGCTGCCCGCTGGCCTTCCGACGCATTGCCCCGCGCCCGCCCCTTGGCCTTCCGCGTAGCCCGCGCCTAGGCCCGTTTGCCTGTGGTGCGCCCCACCAGTGCCGCGCCCATGCCCGTCCATGCCGCCCCTTGCCCATGCCATTGCCCCCCTTTGCCGCATCCATGCCGCGCCTATGCCACGCCCATGCCGCGCCTTGGCAGAACCTTGGCCGCACCTTTGCCGCGCCTATGTCGCCCATGTCGTGCCCATGCGCGCCCATGCCGTGCCCATGCCACACTAGGTCGCGCACCTGGGTTTTGACCCAAGATCCACCTGGATCATACTTTCACTACATGATAAATTTTGTTGATGGCATGTATCAACATGCTTTGAAGAGAAAACATGGTTTAAATTTCCTCTATATAAACTTCAAAGTCTAGGGATTAGTTTATGGTGCTGCTTTCTTATCTGAGTTGTTATTGTTGGCTAACTAGGTGAATGATCCTGCTGAAGTGACTAAAAGAGCCATCATATGCAACACACACCTCCCTCACATTTCTTCCATCTTGCAGCTTGAGCGAGATGTAAGTGATCTCTTTTGCGGTTCCATGTCTACTGTATTCATACATACATGTTGAAAAAGGAAGCAATTGTGCTTGCAAACCAAAAATCAAGCAAACCAAAAATCAATGTGGCTTTTGATTTTATGAAGAAAATTAATTTTGTTACTTGCATCTATAAATAAAGCCAGCTTCTTTGAGTTTGTCATGCTCAGCAGCTTTGAGAAAATGTTCGATGAATCTCCTACACATTTTGTATATGCAGCAATCCAGTTTCATCAAAATATATGTTTTTCAGTGAATAGATTCTTTGTTGGTAGCTCCTTTCCTTCTTGTAATGAAGTTATTTTTAGCCCTTTTTTTTCCTCTCAGTGGCTAAGGCAATGTATTTCAGGTCCAAAAGCTTGAATGGTTGTTAGATGAGGAGATGGAAGTTCATGCAGTTCTTGAAAGTGCTATTGAACAGGCAGCCCTTGACAAGTCGAATCTATCACGTATTCCCCCTATGGTAAGAGATCGTTCCCTTTCTCATTTCCCACAGTTTATGGAGTATTCATTTGACGGTTTTGGAGTGGGCATGTATACGATGTTGAAGCAAATGTAATTCTCTTTCTATTTATGTTCCTTTTTTTTTTTTTTTGAAGAGCCTGTCTGAGTGTTGAACTGTCTGACATATGTTGGAGGTTGTGTTTCTATTCTCATGTGGTGTTTTAATATTTAATTAGTTGCTTGATTTGGGGGTAACTTTTCATCTTTGTGCAGATCCAAACACTTCTATATGATATTGCAAGACTTGAGATGACAGTTTCAAGTCTGGAAGAGAAGATTGGCTCTTTGCAATTCCAACTCATTCAGGAAAGAAATGAAAGAAGGCTAGCCGAATATCATTTCAAGCACTTACCTTTTCCACCAGTTATTACTGGATTTTCTGAAAACATCACTGAACAGGTACCCAGAATGCATAATGGTGCATGTTGAAGAAAAGGCAAATTGCCAACCTCTTGGACAATCCTGTCCTCTCATGAGAGTTTTGCTTGTAAGTGTTCGCCGTTTCTTTTGAAGGACAATTAATATCTTTAACTTTTTTTCACCAGGAGGGTAGGGCCGCATTTGAACAAACTGTAAGTGCAATATCAGAGGGGGTAACCCGACAGATTATAATCGAAGATCTATGGAAATTCCCTAATCTGCTGTCAGAAGAGATGGTCAGGTGCATGAAGAACATCTTTATCACTCTAGCAGACTCCCTAGGTACATTATCAGGTTACTCAATCTGGGGTAACCCTGCAAAGTCCGCATCCCCGACGGGAAACCTTTCTGGTCCATCTTCTGTATCACCATCTGAACAATCAACAATTTCTCCCGAGATACAGAGCCCTCAAGTTGATGTGATATGCAATAATGATATTCTAACATCAGAAAGTGCTTGTCATCCATATAGAGCCCGTAATAAGTTATGCTGGAGGGATATTGGAAACTATAGCCTAGCTACAGAAGTCTCTTGGATGTCGGTGGAACAGAAGCAGCTTGAGTATGCTGCATGTGCATTGAGGAGATTTAGGTAGCCTTTTAGTAAATATTTCACATAACTAGGAGTTGATTAGGAAATAAAGACAGCTATCCAATAATATTGGTGTACATCAATAGGATATTTTATCTGGACCAAACTGAGTTCTCATTTGAGATCGATTTTTTCTTTTCGTTGACTAAAAAATACGTTTATTTTGCATCTATAACTGCTGTTTTACCAGTATAATGAAATCTTTCATTAAAAATATTTAGGCCGAAACAGCTGTTCTACATTGATGATTTTATTTTACGCTTCACATGAACTAAAGAATACTGCATACCTTTAGCCAGTAGTTAACATTTCAAACTTTATGATAGTTCCTGCATTTTAACAGTAACATCTTAAGTGGACCCTCTTGCTGTTGGTGAAGAATGCTATCTGCTGTCAAGATATTTAAGCTTATTTCTTCGTTCTTATCGGGATTTATTAAGGATCTAGTTTATAGTAAGATTACCTTGGTTCTGTGCTCAACCTTCTGACGTGATTTTCTTTCATGGGCAGGTCACTTCTTGAGCAACTAGCTAAAGTTAATCCCATCCATTTAAGTAGCAACGAGAGGCTGGCCTTTTGGATCAATATATACAATGCACTTATCATGCATGTATGCGGAGAAAAAGAAAATATTACATTTCTAGTATTGATTAACAAAAGGAGTAAGTTAACATAATTCTTTTTGTTTTTTGGCTACTTCAGGCATATCTTGCATATGGTGTCCCAAGGAGCGAACTGAAGTTTTGCTCTTTCATGCAAAAGGTTTGTTTGTTTTATTTTGAAAGGTCCATTATTGTTTCTAGAACCTTGAACTTTATAACTTTTTGCTCTGTTGAATCTCTATTTCATATCTTTTTCTACATAAACCTGTGACTTCACGAAACAAAATATGTCCAACCACTACGTCTGAACAAGATCTCATGGGTAGTACATTCCATACGTTATTGGTGTAACTGACTATTGTAGCCCCTCGTAGACGTAGTTGCAGCCTACATTCGCAAGCATCATTTGATGATATCCCTTCACCGTAGATATGCTATCTATTTTGAACATCAGGGTATGTTGTTGATCTCTTTCACAGAAAAAAAAAAAGACTTGTGAGGAGAGGTTTGTGCTTATAAAGGCTAATACCCATTTTTTTCATGTTGTCTTGGGGTTTGTCATGATAAATACTGCTATTTTATGAGGCTAAATGGCTGTTTTTTTTACTTCCGTATTATTTCTCAGGCTGCCTATATCGTAGGTGGACACTCATTCAGTGCTGCCTGCATTGAGTATGTGATTTTGAAAATGAAGCCCACCATTCATAGGCCACAAACTGTATGAATCTGATTCTTGAACTAATCGCCTTCTGATGTTCTAGGCTAGAGCTTCTCTCCTTTTTACTAACTAATTTAAGGTGCTTTTTTCTCCGCAGACTCTACTTCTCACGTTTCAAAAGTTGAAAGTTTCTGAGGAGCAGAAGAAGTTCTCAATCAATAAGCCTGAGCCTCTGGTGGCGTTTGCTTTAAGCTGTGGAATGTACTCTTCTCCTGCGGTAATTTACCTTCGAATGCACTTCACTTTGTCTTGATATGGCTAAGTGTAGAATGTTTTGGTCTTCCTGTTTACATACTTGCGCGATTGGTCTGAGACATGTATATGATAATGTGGCTTGTTATGTAGATATACTTGTACGATGTGATTGTGCTATACTTTCACCATAGGCACGTCAATTTTGTCATGTGCCATATGCCCCCCCAGTCCAGGCATTGAAAGAGCTTCCACAACTTTTTTGAGCATACACCTTTGCTTGTGTTAGATAAAACCCGATATTAGCCTTGGTTTATGTGGCGTCCCCTGTCCCGGACCACCACGTGGATCGACTCCAAACTACACATATACGGAAACTTTTTAAAATGTTATATATGGTTTGGAAATCAACGGAATACGTTTAGTATTTCAAATAAAAAACATAACAGAGCATCAGCCGTGCTTTAGACTACCGGCGCTTGACGAACTCCCACGAGGGAGGCAGGTCCCTATCACATGGGCACAACTTAGCTTGTTAAGAATCCTAACGTATCAATTTCCCTCATTGATGCTCAAGATCCATGATAATCTAAGGTCTAAAACCCTAAAACAAATTTTCAAATACCGTTGACACATTTTTTGCAAATACTGACTCAAATAATATTTTTATAAAATATTTAGGAGTGCCACATATCTTAGATATGTGTCTTTTAACTGCATATATACCAAAACTCATAATCAAAACCATTTAAAGCTGTTTAAAAGATCTCATTCCAGAGCTTTCTATCGTTCGACCGAAATGAACTATCGGTTGACCGAACGTTCATCCGAGAACTCAAATACACAATTTAATGGGATCGGTCGACCGATAGGTATTTCGGTCGACCGATACTGCAGTTAGTAGCAAAAATAGATTCGGGTCGTTAAGGAACTCGACCACCCGAAATCTAAACTATCTACCCATTCGGTGTTTCAATTATGCCTACACCTATAGCCTGGACACATGCACGGACTTTAGAAATTAATTTTCGCCCACAAAGTCGAATGTTATGCACAAAACCGACTTTTCTTCCAAAATATGGAAACAAATGCATGTCAATCCATATTTCAAGTAACGAGGTTTTACAATGCCTAAACCTTTAAAAACATCTATATATGGATTCTAAGCATGATTACGCATACACATATGAGTTAACACTTCCTTTACAAATCATTTACACTTTAAGTTTTATACAAAAAAAACTAGAAGTATCTAAAAGATTTACGAGTATATCATCTACACTAATCGCTGAAAACAATACTTCTATAACCCAAAAGCTAGCTCTCTCTCGGCTAACGAATCAAGCACCCTCGGCAGGCGCTTTTCCTTGGAGATCTGAAAAAGAGGGAAAAAAGGGCGTGAGTTATCACAGACTCAGTGAGCGGCACGAATGCATCTCCCCTCAATGCAGAGCGTGCATCACAAGAGCAACAAGACATGCATGTACAAGTATAAACAATACAAGGAATTCAATATTTCAACCAACTAATAGGCCAAGTATTTACATATTCGTCCACCCAACTATGACATTGATTGTCTTTAGTTATGTCAGGGTGAATTCCAACTAACCCAAATCTAGTTAGTCCTCTCATGTTTTACTGGGATAACCCAAATCCAGAGTATATCTCGAGGTTTTAAACTTATATACTCAAATATGGTAGCCCGACCTAGTATTAAGGTTTGGTTAATGCCGTATTGCAGATTCTGGGCACCAAACCTACAACAGTGGTGATCTCTCAGCGTCCTGCGGGAGCTACTCGATATCGTCACACCTTCGGACGGTAGTGAAAGCCGAGCCTCGCACACCGTAGCAACCACCCATGGCCAAGGTGACATCAACTACGCCCACTGGCTTCAATAGAGATATCATATATTAAGATTTACAAGCGCTCTAGTCACAATCGGCCTATCTAATCGTTCCCTTGTTGTAAATCACCTCGATTATCGAGGAAATAGGTGAACTTGTAACTAAATTTGCGCTTATCTTAAACTCTCTCTATCTTGAGTACAGCCTGCGTCTCTAACCTCATACTCAATCGGGTAGAAGTATTTTTAAAGTCACACCAAGCGTATGTCACTAACCGTGTCTATAAAGTATCGCATGAGCAAAGTCGCTCATGTACTTATCCGAGTAGACAACAAAGTTACGCATTCAAGTATGAATATCAAACATCTGTTCTACCCAAGTAATATCAAACAATGTATCAACCGAGCATACATCTCATACACACCAATTAGTAGAAACACATCACAATCAAGCGAATCATTCAAAACATGCTTCATCAATTATGTATAAGTATAATCGTAGTATTGCGAGTAATCGGAATTCATGTTAAATCCTAACATGATTCTACTCTACTAAATGTCATAATCCACATAGTTATCATAAAACCAACATGAGAAGAATATGGACTACATGGTTTCAACACAATCGTACACCGCTCACCTCTAGGCTGAAATCCTAGGTTTTCCCCCGCGTGATACCACCACCAAAAACGTCGAGATTGGCATCCACGCGAAGCCCTCGACACCGCGATCTTGAATACGCAATCAATCGCCGTCCCAAGGCATACTGGCAGACTAGAAAATCAAGGGGAAGTCAGAGATGTCGAAGGAGAGGAGGTCGAGCTCGGGAGAAAGTGAAATGAGCTCACCCGAATCGCACACGGGCTAACATATACGCGCACGCCCGCGCACTTTGAGTAGACCAACAAAGTTTTCGGTCGACATAAACCTGCCTGTTTTGCATAAATCAATGCAACTTGTGACTTATGCAAACTCGCAACGCAAGGTATCCGTTCGCACACCACCGCGTACCCACGTGTCTAGAAACCCTCTGACACGGATATCTATCGGACAAGAGTATAATTGGGTACATAACTGCGGTAAGACAAACACATTCGTATAACATCCAGTTATACAAGCAATGCCACATATATTCGAATAACTATCCATACAAGTATATAAATACAAGGTTAAACTCATGGACCGCACATCAAATGTAACATCCCTTTGATTTGGGCCATAAATGGCCCAATAGAGAGCCTATGGGCCATGGGCCCTTGTGGATGAAAATGGAGACTAAAGAATTTAGTCCCAAACCCTTAATTAGGGGAGAAAATTTGGGATTATAAGTATAGGAGGCCATAGCTTAGCACATTCAAGTAGATCCACCCTTTTCAAAAGGATTCGGTCGTGTGGTGCGGCCGGGGCTTAGACGGTGTGGCTGGACAGGGGCTCTGGGCGGGTCAGGGCGTGGTAGCTTATGTGGGGGATGGAAAAAGAAGTACAAAGTTAGATAGACATCGTCAAGTAGCAGTACAGGTAAAGGTAATCAATCCTTTACTAAAGGTTAAAAACAAAGTAACAGGAAGTTGGGCCACCCAAGGCAAAGAAGAAGCACCATTGTGGAGGGGGTGTATCAGTCTCGCCATCCAGCAGCATTTGAGCAACTCGGTGTCTCCGCATTCCTAGTCTTGTCCATAATATAAGAAGGATTTGACGTTATTGATTATAGAAAAGAATTATGTGATATTCCATTGAAGATTAGGTTGTTGTCCTCTAGCCAAATGCACCAAGAGTAGTGTAGATCCAATCCCATGCTAGTCGAAGCTCCTGGCGTGGAAGAGCTTCCACCATGTGATTTTTGGGGGGACTTGTCTAAACTTTTGACATTTTATTGTTGGTAGCTATTTCATGTTATAACAAATATGATCTAGTTCTGTTCTGCCGAATTTCTTTTCACTTAGTTTTGATGTTAATTTAACTGTGGATTTGCAGAACACAATAAGTATTTGAAACTTGTGTCATTATTATAGTGACTGAATTGCTGATTTGCAGGTGAAAATATACTCTGCCAGGAAGGTAACTGAAGAACTTCAAGAGGCTCAACGAGATTTTATAAGAGCTTCTGTTGGAATTAGTAGTAAAGGGAAACTTCTTATCCCGAAAATGGTCCATTGTTTTGCACGAGAATTTATTGATGATTCTAGGCTTGCAAGCTGGATATCTGCCTTCCTCCCCCATCAACAAGCATTTGTCGTGGAACGCTGCATCTCAAGGAGACGGCAGAACTTTCTTGCCTCTCGAAGTTTTGGTATTATTTCCTTCGATTCTCGATTTCGCTATCTCTTCCTACCGGAGGTTGATGATGTCATAATCAATGCTTCTTCATCTGCTTCCCCTTGAGAGATAGAAGAATGACCAACTCCTTGCCTGACTGTTGGCTACCTGATTTACTGCTTGTAAATCTCACATTGGTTCGAGTTCTTTTCATTTGCAAAATCTCGTAAAAGAAACGTCAGACTGGGATTAGAACCTGATCTTTCCGGGCATTCCTAGGAAATAAAAGATTTCGGGCAATTTTAAGGTGGACAAGAATTACTTCGAAACCTGAAGAAAACAATTGCTCATGATGATCTCTGTGCTTCTGATATGTACTTGAACCTGTTAAAAAAGATAGTTTTGCAATAAATCAGGATCAGTACGGAACTCGGTCCAAACTTCTCTTTTAACCAGTGCAAAATTACCGTCGATGCAAGCTGCAGACAACAGCATGAGCTCTTACTATGTACCCAAACTTGATATTTCCATTCTTGCGATGGTGCCTCTGTATAGGTGGGTTTTGTCTCGTTAATCCAAAAATTCTTTCACATCGGCGAAGGTAGGTGATATTCTTTCTACGTGAATGTTATTCTTAGGGGGACCTCGATGATGCTCATGCAAATAAGTATGTGCTTTAGGAACCTGCTAATGATTGATAATGCGACTTCATCACTTTCTTAACCCAATTAGTATATGTGCATCTTCATCACTTTCTTAGCCTGACACGTCCTAAAGTACGTGAACTTCAGCTCGTCAATAATGGTGAAGAATGAGCAAGAGAACTGAGAAGGAAGAAGAAGATTGAGAGTGATCAGAAGAGAAACAGAGAGATGTGCGGGAAAACTTGATTTTATTCATTCATCGGTAAAATCAATGCACAATAGCAGGCCGCCTTATATAGGTAGCCCAACTCACTAACAGACTCTAACAACCCACTAACAAACCCAACTTGGCTCTAATGTCAGCTGGACAAGTGACTTACAACTAATTCTCTAAAAGGTTGAACCTCGATGTTCTCCTTATTTTCAAACAAATGCCACTCGGTCTTTTAGTCTGTGACATTGCCTTCTCCTTCAAATAAGCCTTGTCCTCAAGGCTCAAACTCTGGAAAACGTTGTCGAAGATCATATAAGAACTCCCAAGTGCTGTCTTCTACAGGTGCATTGGACCATTTGACAAGGACTTGTGTAGCTACACGAGTTCCCCTTTTTACCATCCTTCTTTCCAAGATCTGCTCTGGTAACATAGGCATATGGTTCTCCCATTGTGAAATTGTACTGGTTACCGGTACTGCACCAATATGTCGTTTGAGCAGAGAGACGTGAAATGTGGGATGAATTTGGGCTTCTGTAGGAAGCGCCAGTGTGTATGCGACCTTTCCCACCCTTTTTATAATTTGAAAAGGGCCATAGAACCGTGCAGCTAGCTTATGGAAGGGCCTTCTCCCTGCTGATTGCTGTCGATAAGGTTGGAGCTTGAGGTACACCCAATCCCCAACATCAAATTCGCGCTCCGATTGTTTCTTATCAGCAAATCTCTTCATGCGATGCGGTGCCCTTCTCAGATGAAGTTATAAAAGCCTGATAACTTCCTCTCTTGCTGTCAAACTCCTGTCTACTACCTCTACGTTTGAATCCCTGCTTGTATAAGGAATGTGGTTGGGTGGCTTCTGCATATATAAGGCTTCATACGGGGTAATATTGATAGACTCATGGAAATGAGTATTATACCAATACTCAGCAAGTGCCAACCACTGTGCCCATTGTTGTAGTTTGTCCCCAGTCATGCAGCGAAGATATTGCTCTAGACATCTGTTGACAGCCTCAGATTGTCCATCTGTTTGAGGATGATAGGCAGAACTTTGGTGCAGTTGTACTTGGAAGTGAGAAAACATCTCCTTCCAAAACTGGCTCAAGAAGATGGGATCTCTATCACTGACAATGATATTCGGCATCCCATGTAAGCGGTAGACTTGATCCAGGAAGGCTGTAGCTACCGTGCAGGTTGTATAGGGATGAGAGAGTGCTATAAAATGGGCATACTTCGAGAGACGGTCTACTACCACTAATATAACCTGCTTCTGCTGGCTCCTTGGAAGCCCTTCGATGAAGTCCATAGATACCTCGTCCCAAAGCCTTTGAGGAATCGGCAATGGTTGAAGGAGTCCCAGATATGCAACATGCTCCGCCTTAAAGCGTTGACACACTTTACATTCCCTCACAAATGCCGCTGTATCCCGCTTCATCTTCTTCCAAAAATATGTGGCTGATAATCTTTTGAACGTGCCTTTGATCCCTGAGTGCCCCCCTTCAGCTCCTGCATGAGTCACTTCAAGTATTTTTCTCCTCAGGTCAATGTTGTTACCCACTACTACACGTCCCTTGCGCCTGAGAATTCCACCAACTAATGAGTAGTGTTGAGCTTTGCTGTCCCCCTGGTGTATCTTCTGCATTAACTCTTGGATAGCTATATCTTGTATCCAACTTTCTTTGACCTCCTCCAGCAAGCTGTTTGAGATTGCTGAAACTGTAATGGCAAAGAGTTGTCCCTCTGTTCGCTGATAGCACACATCAGATGTAATGTCTTCCTCCTCACTGCTAGGCAATCGTGACAGTGTATCAGCTGCTGCATTAGCAGTACCCTTTTTGTAGGTGATCTCATAGTCAAAACCCAACAGTTTGGTCAACCAAGTCTGCTGGCTAGGTGTCGAGATACGTTGTTCCAGGAGGAACCTAAGGCTTTGATGATATGTTCTGATCTGAAATTTTCTCCCCATGAGATATCTTGACCATTTCTGTACCGCATACACTATGGCATATAATTCTTTCTCATATGTAGACTTTGCTCTATGCAACTGGCCTAAAGCCTTGCTGAGATATGCAACTGGATGCTCTTCTTGCAGCAGAACGGCACCAATTCCTACCCCTGAAGCATCTGTTTCTACCACAAAAAGTTTCTTGAAATCAGGAAGTACAAGCACTGGTGGTTGCATCATAGCTCTTTTTAGTTGTGCAAAAGCCTTCTCAGCTAAGTCAGACCATTTGAAGCCATCCTTCTTGAGCATAGCATTAAGGGGTTGAGCAATCTTGTCATAGTCTTTGATGAAGCGTTGATAAGTCTAATTTTTATATACAAATTTAGCATGAATTATAACTAATTTTATTATTATGTGGTTGATATCAGGGGAAAAATATTAATTGGAGCTGAATATGTATTGAAGTGCAAATATAACACCCAAAATACAGTAAGCAAGCCGGCTGGATTCGGTTTGTGATTGAAAGAGAGATTAATGGCTAGGATTGGAGGAGCTGAAAATTAAACCTTATGGTATGTATTGGACGGCTGGATGAAAGAAGCACTTAAAGACAATTAATGGCTTAGATTTGGAGGCAGCCATTAATAACATTGTACAGCTAAGATCAACTCATAATATAATGGATGGCTTGGATTAGATGGAAGGGAATTAGAAGCAAAAACAAAGTTCGGCTGGAGGGTTTTTGGGGGGGTTGGATCTTTTCACGGGAGCGATTAACAACATTGAAACGGCTGGAAGTAATTTTTTTCTAGAGGGGAATTTTCTGAGATTTTGGGAGAAACGGAGGACGGCGGCAAGAAGATAGGACAACAGCAAGGAGAGAAGGTGCAGCGAAAATTTGGAGCGGGGTTGCAACCGATACTCGGAGACGAGGCGGCAAACGCATCTTCTCTATCAAGTTTACGGTTCATCTTATTATTTAATGTCGTATTTTCTTTATAGAATTATCATGAACTAAATTTATTTTAGGGATTTGATATAACCATATGTTAAAGGATTGATCATTGTTGTTGGTTGATTATTTTAAATGTGTTATCTATCATTGTGTGTATCTAATCTATGGCTTGTGATTTTGCTATGTGGTTAATAGTGAAATTGTGAGTTTTAGGTTTCTAGCAACTCGAGAGAGAAGTTAGGACTTGTTCTTGGATTAGATTGAATTATTGCATAAATAAAAACAGAGATGTGGAGTTTGTGTGATTATTCTGTTGAATTCGTATATCTTAATGCAGTTGTTAGTGATTTCTTTGTATAGAGATATAGGAGAAATTGTTAACAATTAGGTAATTGCGATTTCGAGAGAAAAGTAATTACACTTTATCTTAATTAATTTTCATAGAGAGATCTAGGAAATTAGTTAGGAGGGATTGTTAGATTACAACTCGAGAGAGAAGTAGTCATTAACGAATTCACATACAATTTGGATAACTTATATTTTGGCGATACCAATAGCATTGATATGATTTCCTTGCATTGTGGTAAAATCAAAATCCCGTCTTTTAATTGATTGAGTCACCGTAAATTCCAGATTTTACTTACTAGCTTTAATTTAAAGATAAAACGACATTCACATTCGACCGCTTAAATAATTATAAGGTTATACAAAGCTCGGTACTTAGCGCGGCAATCCTCGAGGGAACGATATTCTTAATCACACTTTATTACTTGTGCGACCCGTACACTTGCGGTACACGTTTTACACGCATCAAGTTTTTGGCGCCGTTGCCGGGGATTGTAACGTCGTTAATATCGAGTTTATCTAATCTTATAGTTAATTTAAGCACTTTATTTTTTTTATATTTTATTTTTTCTTTCCACATTTTTTTAGTATTAGTTTCTGTTTTTTTTAGTCTTTATTTTTTTTTTATTTTTTCTTTTCTTTTTTTTTTTTTTAATCTTTGTTAGTTTCTGTTATTAACTTTCTCCGTTTGTTAGTCTTTCTGTTTTCTTTATTTATTTTTCTGTTTTCTTTGGTTTCTGTTTTTTTTTTTACTTTGTTTCTGTTTTTATTTTATTTTATTTTATTTTTTTATTATTATTTAAAAAAAAAAAAAAAAACTCATTCTTTGGTATTTCAGGTGGTTTATGTGCAGACCGCATAGTGAAAATCTTGCTCTGTTTGATCCAGAGATTGAAAGAACATTCCGAAAATTGTTGAGAGAGAGTAGACGCATCAAGACTTCGGAAACTAAAAATATGGCGGAAGACAATGAGAATGTAATCAATGAACGGGCCTTGAGAGATTATGCTTCAGCAAGTGTTGGGGGTATTACTTCGGGAATCAGGCAACCTGCTATTCAAGCCAACAATTTTGAAATTAAGCCTGCTTTAATTCAGATGATACAAGCCAATCAGTTTGGAGGCTCACCGGTAGATGATCCAAATGACCATATCACAAATTTTTTGCAGATTTGTGAAACTTTCAAGAATAATGGTGCCTCCACGGATGCCGTGAGACTGCGACTTTTTCCTTTTTCGCTCAGAGACAAGGCAAGGAGCTGGTTGAATTCTCTACCAGCCGGTACAGTTACTACTATGAGATCAACTTGCTCAGAAAATTCTAGCAGATTTTTTTCCTCCAGCAAAACGGTTAAATTACGCAATGATTCACAATCATTATGCAAGTTGAGGGAGAATCATTATACGAGTGTTGGGAGAGATATAAGGAGCTTTTGAGGAGATGCCCACACCACGGAATACCAATTTGGCTCCAGATTCAAACTTTTTATAATGGACTGGTAGTAAATCATAGAACAATGGTAGACTTGCAGGCATCTAGAGGTAATTGATGTCTAAGAACACCAAATGAGCATATGAGCTAATTGAGGAGATGGCTCGAACAATACAGGCTGGCCATCGAGAGAAGCCACCCCACGCAGAGTTGCAGGAGTTTATGAGACGGAAACTATAGCTCAACTGACAGCACAAGTCGCAGCTTTGACAACTCAGGTAGTTAATTTGACCTCTAGTAATTCATTTTTGGCTAATCGGGTTGTTTGTGAATGGTGTGCAGGTTCCCACTCTAGCAGTGAGTGTCAAGCGGGAAACCCTTTTGCGAAGACTTCTACCTCAGGACCAGAACAAGCTCATTATGTTAATAACTTTCAGCAAAAATCCAATCAAGATCCATATTCCAATACGTATAATCCTGGGTGGCGCAATCATCCAAACTTTTCGTGGAAAGATAACAACAATAATAAGACAACAAGACTGCCACCTGGATTCCAGCATCAGCAAGAAAAGAAACCCAGCATGGAGGAATTGATGACCAATTTTATACAAAAGGCGGAAACACGATTCCAGAACCAGGAGGCATCCATTCATAATTTGGAAGTTCAGATAAGCCAGTTAGCTCAAATGATGACTTCTAGGCCGCAGGGATCACTACCGAGCAATACCGAGAAAAACCCCAAGGAGCAAGTGAAAGCAATTTCTCTTAGAAGTGGCAAGGAGATTGGAACCTCAATGGAAAAAGATCAAAGGCCGATAATCGAAGCACCTGCAATTGCAAGGGACAAGGAAAAAGAGAAGATTGAAGAGAAGGATTTGAAAAAATCAGAAATCAGACCTTATGTGCCTCCAGTTCCATTTCCAGGGAGACTTAAACAAAAGAAATTAGATGCTCAATTTTCTAAATTTCTTGATATTTTTAAAAAGCTTCATATTAACATCCCTTTTGCAGATGCACTGGAGCAGATGCCGTCCTACGCTAAGTTCATGAAGGAGATTCTAGCAAAGAAGAGAAAATTAGGAGATCACGAAACAGTTATGCTCACAGAAGAATGCACAGCTATCATTCAAGAATAAACTACCTCCTAAACTTAAAAGGATCCAGGGAGTTTTCACTATACCATGTGTTATTGGAAATTCATTTCTTTTGATAAAGCTTTATGTGATTTGAGCTAGCATTAATTAATGCCATTATTATTTTCAGAAGCTTGGAATTGGAGAGTTAAGCAACAACTGTTTCCCTGCAGCTGGGCTGATAGGAGGGCATAAATATCCTAAAGGATAGTGGAAGATTGTTCTTGTGAAGGTTGATCGTTTTATTTTTCCAGTTAGATTTGTTCAGTTTTGGATATGGGTGGGGACAGGGAGATTCCTTTACTCTTGGGTAGACCTTTTTAGCCGACGTTAAAGCTCTTATTGATGTGGGGAAGGTAAATTGACACTGAGAGTGTTGGACGAGCAGGTAACATTTAATGTATTTCGTGCTCTCAAATATCCTGAGGTAAGAGAATCTTGTTTCTCTATTGATATACTAGATAATTTGATTGCTGATGCCTTTAATTCTGGATTAGAACCTGTTTTCTTTTGAGGATATTTCTGGTGATGTGATTGAAAATGCTGTTATGGGAGTTGAGCATGTTGATCGGTGTTCTAAGGTTGGCTGAACCACGATTTTATGAGGGAGCTAGGGGCTAGTTGACTGTACAATAATACCTTCATTTATTAAGCCCCCTAAACTCGATCTTAAAACCCTTACCTAATAATTTGATATTCGATTCTTGAGTCAGAGGAAATTTGCCTGTGATTATTTCTTTCTTCTTGACGAGGTGAAAGAGGAGGAGAACTTTTGGAGCGGTCCTTAAAGGCATCGAGAAGCGATCGGATGGACCATTGCTGATTTGAAAGGGATCCCTCCAACTATTTGCACTCACAGGATCATGTTAGAAAAGGAATGCAAGCCATTAGTTCAACCACAAAGGAGACTCAACCCAACGCTGAAAGAGGTAGTTAAAAAAGAAGTTCTGAAACTTTTGGATGCAGGTATAATCTATCCTATTTCTGACAGTAGTTGGGTTAGTCCTGTCCAAGTAGTTCCTAAGAAAGGTGGCATAACTGTTGTCACTAATGAGAACAATGAATTAATACCTACTAGGACTGTCACTGGATGGCGAATGTGTATTGATTATAGGAAGTTGAATGATGCCACCAGGAAGGATCACTTTCCCCTACCCTTTATAGATCAGATGTTAGAGCGTCTAGCAGGTCATGCATTTTATTGTTTTCTGGACGGTTATTCTGGTTATAACCAAATTTATATAGACCCGCTGGACCAGGAGAAAACTACTTTTACATGTCCTTATGGTACTTTTGCATTTCGCCGTATGCCTTTTGGTTTATGTAATGCACCCGCCACCTTTCAGCGCTGTATGATGGC
>MJHO01000319.1:198094-246734 GCA_002076135.1 Xerophyta viscosa | reverse complement strand
GTTGGCCAGTCGATTGCTACGTTGAGCGAGACTCGGTTGCACAAGGCGCAAAGAGCCCGAGTAGCCCCCATTTTGCACTGTGAGGTCACCCCTACCGTGAGTGTTGTGTCGCGATGGAAAACTCGGCGACAGCGGGCGAAAGACTTGGTATGAGTGTAGGCGTCCGGAACTGCCTTAGCCTAGGTTGGGTTAGGTGCCTTGGCTAGGAAGTTCGTGTCGGACCTGCCTTACCTAATGAACAATATTGACTAACTGCGATTGGTTAGTGAATCACGCTGACTTAACAAAGAGAATACATAATTGGTTGGTCGGATGATTACTACTGCTACGAGCTAAAGCATGCTTGTTATTTTATTGCATATGAGATGAATATGTTTGTTGTTGTATATGATGATGTTGTTCGTTATGTTTGTGTTTTGTGTGCTGTGTGGCATTGGTGATCCAGGGGACTCACCGCTTGCCGATGTGCCGCTCACTGAGTCATAGGACTCACCGCTTTGTTGCCCTGTTTTTCAGATCAAACCGCAAAGGGCAAGGAGCTCGCATAGCCATCCCGTAGCTAGCGAGAGGGATTTAGAAGGTAAGGATTCTTGGGGACTAGCAAATGTATAGACTTCATTTTGTATACTAGTCTAGTCACACATAACTTGTAAAGTAAGATGTATGTAAATGAAGCATTAACCTACACGTAGCATGTACTTCCCTTGGAATTGTACAAATTACTTGTAAAACTTTTGGTTTTCAAGATGTATCGAAATTCTAAAAGTTTTTATATGAAAAGTGCATGATTTTAATTAAATATGGTGTTTTTGAAACGCAAGATGGGCCTTTGGAAGGTTGGGTATGTGTATTTGACCTTTTGTGGTATTGTGTATGCGTTGGAATGGATGTTCAGCTCGAAAAATGAGTTTTGACGCATTCAACACTTGGTTTACCATATTTCGGTCTTTAAAAAGTTTTTTATTTAGATTCGCCGCCTTCGCGTATTTTGGGTGTTTGGGAGGTCCTACACGTGTATCTAAGGTGGATATATGGGCGTGTAGGGTTGGTTTCCAAAACCGAGGTAAAATACGAATTTCGAGGGGGCGAGCACCTCATTTCTGAAAAACTGTTTTCTGACTTCCTGATATTTTCGATCTACCGAAAAACTGCTTTCGGGTTGAGTATCGGTCGACCGATTCTCGACTTTCGGTCGAACGAAAACTCTCTGGAATTTGCAATTTGATTTCCTTTTAAATGGTTTCCGAAAATACTTTCGATGCTTTTAGGGTCTTGTATAAATTTATTTAAGAGGTTTAGCACCTCCGAATCTTTTAGAAAAATACAGGTTGAGCCGGTATTTCCGAAAACGTCTTTCTAAATTTTTATTACAAATGTTTTATGTTTAGGACCTAATAGATACTTTGATGTCAATGAAGGAGATTGATATCTTAGGATCTTTCACAAGTTTAGTCGGCGTCGAGGCGGGTCCCACCTCCTCCGTGGTTACTTGCCGGTGCCGATAGTCTCGGGTTCGGCTCAAATCTTCGTTTTCATGGTTTGCTTCGCATGAGCTTCCGCATTTCGATACTCTGGACTTGTGTTTCTCTTCTTAGCCGTCGCGGCCCCGGATCGTGGGTCGTGACATCAAGTGTCACAAGCACATAAAAACCAAAATACACATGCGACAAGGTTCAAACTCTAAATCGAAAATTCTTTTATACATATATATTAAAGTTTAACCATTTACATCATAAATGCAAAATATACAACTTTTAGAGATTAAACCTTCTTAACCAGGATTTACAACCCTAAAAGTTTACAAACCAACCAAAATACAAAATGTAAGTTAGTGCTTACGAATGTTAAGTCTTTACAAGTTGGGCTATACTAACAAAATCTAGATACAAGTGTAGACCCCACCAAAATACCTTCCTAAAATCCTTTCAGAGCTAACGACGGGAACTTAGCACCCCTTTGCCGGTGCTTTTCCACGATCTAACGATCTGAAAAAGATTAAAACAACGAGGTGAGTCAAAATGACTCAGTGAGTGGCGCGAATAACGGTCGCGGCACCTCTCACCACAACACAACCAATCAATAACACAAGTCAATGAACATCAAGTAAAGTATTATCATAATCATCATATACGACATGACAAAGCGAAATCCCATAACCAAGTCAATTATGCTTTATTTTCTTATGTTAGCATTTGCTCGACTAATCACCCGTTAATCCTTTCTAATTTGCAACGCAACACACCCTTTAGGTACCGCAGCACCAAGGATCTGGGTCAAACATGGTGCACGTCGCGTCCCCCAGTACCCTACAGCGGGGGCGATCCCTTTTGGCCTTAAGGGAGTTACTTGAAATACCGGCCTTTCCGAAATTTACGACGCCTGATCTCGTAGCCGCCACCCTAGCCTCGGGCTGGCCTTAACTACGCCAACTGATCTCTTCTCGATACAACAATTTGGGACTCCGGTGCCCACATCGTCCCATTTCGATCCCGGTCGATAACCTCTCGACTCACATGGAAAATCGAATCTAAGCGATGCAGTCCAACGAAAGAGCCTCACCACAAATATTTTTACTTTATCAAATCTCATTAGCACTCACGTTCGATGTCTCTAATCACAACAATAGTCATATTGGGCACACCAATCGCATAAGTACTAGTGATAGACATACAATGGTTTCCACGCATTCCAAATTTTCGATTCCAATACATACCCAACATTTTGCCATAGAATAAGAAAGTGCTCCCACAAGATGTCCGAATCACACAATCAATACCAACATGATCATAGGTACCAAAACACACTAGCAAGTTGCAATAACACATCACTATCATGCTAGCATCACAACATGCTCATAAACACATATTACAACATCTAGGGTTTCCACCCGAAAATTCTAAATATCACATAATCATACTTGTATCACATAATTCATCTCAATGGCATACATCACCACCATAATTACATACAAGCAAGAGGTGCAAACCACTCACCTCGAGAGCTTGGCCGAAATCACACAAGACGCGAGCTCTACCGCAACAATATGCAGCCGGGGAGAAAAACTAGGTCAATAGAAGCTAAGAGAGTGTGGAAGAGAGAGATGGGATGATCAAGAACCAAGGGATCAATGAGAGATGAGTAGGGGAACTCACCTTGGTCAGCAGGGGGAGCTCCAAGTCGGGAGAAGGAGGAGAAGTGAAGGGGTAAGCAAACAAACACAAGACCCGAACTTAAACTCGGGCTGCACGCAACTATCGGTCGATAGGAAACATGAATCGGTCGACCGAAACTGTTTTGCACAGCAAAAATAGTTCAGAATCAAACGATCCAACTCCGATTCGCACGCAACCAAGCACTCCCTCGTGCCGACGGGGTCACCAACCACGTGACACACCCGCGGTATGCCTGAACACGCATGCACGGATAACGAAACTCATTCAAGCACATGTCATAAACTCAAACATAATTCGTAAAACAGAACAAATGACGAACCTCACAGCAATGACGTCCTCTTCTTTTCGATCTTCTTGTTCACGTTAGAAGATTTAATAGCATATTCGATCCTTACACCTGTATGGACTAAATGAGCAAAGTCCATAGCATTAGCGCACGAATACTTGTACTGAATATTCAAACATTCTAATTCGATGAAGGTGTCCACTAATTCTTTCTCCGTCATCGGCGGATCTATCTGGGCTGCTTCGTTTCCCCATCTCAGTGCAAATGTACGGTTTCTTGTTCATCGTTAGCTTTTTTAATGAAGACTTGTTTAGTGCGAAATCTGAGTTATGTTAGTACTGCTTTAAGAATGCATTGCAAGATCATTCCAACTACGTATCTCCTTTTTGTCTATACTAAGATACCATTTCATTGTCGGGCCTGTTAAACTTTCTTGAAAATAATAAAGCATCATCATCTTATTTTTTAGATATGTCCCCATTTTGTTGCAGTACATTTGCATGTGAATTAGGGGATCAATGGTACTTTTGTACTTTTCAAATTCTGGCACCTTGAACTCTTTTGGTATCTCTATGTCTGTGATAATGCAGTACTGTGATGGGTCTATTGCCCCTTTGTTTCCTTCTAATGACTTGAGCTTGTTCAAAATATACTCCATTTGCTGAGCAGACTGCTTGTTTGTCTCGACTGATTGAGTTGATTGATTGTTTGCTTCAGCTGACTTAGCAGTAACGGTGCTGTCATAATAGGAGGTGCAATCATCTCAGGTGCTGGAACTTCTACAACAGGAGGTATAACCAAAGTGTGAGGTGGTTCTTGGAATGACGGTATCACCGATGGTCCTTGACTGGAGATGGAGTCTTGTTCCTATACAGATGACGAACTTATCTGCCGCATGCCTTGGAGTTGTGCTATTAATGCTCGAACTTGGGTTGCCAGGTTTTCTTTCCTTTATCATTACTTAGAGTTCTTCCCTAAGGATTTGTTCTGTGGTCTGATTGGCAATCTCTTCGTAGCTTCCCATAATTTTTCCTTTTGATCGAGTGAAATAGGTCTTTTTCACTGGAGGTTTAATGATTAAATGATCCTGAGTTTTTTTTTTTTCGTTGAAAATTAATCGTACAGAGAAAACTCAAAATTTTATATGCATTCTTGATGTTATTTATATGGTATATGCCCTATTTGCGTGAAATATGTTTCTATATGAGTGTATGCATTCTATGGGTTTCCTGTATAGACTGGTTTCTAGTAGCCCGTCATTGCTGAGTTTTCACAGGTTGTTAACATACATAGTACGTTATGCCTGGTACTACTTAGGTAACATATAGGCTGGCTTAAGGCTGGATTTTATGACTAGTCGTATGCATTGCACACGAGCTTCGATATTTCACCAGATCTTAAGGCCGGGTCGAGGCCTGAGGGTATGCGTATGTTTGACAAGAAATAAACATGCTTATGATGACTACGTGCTAGAAAGCGTAAAAAATAAAATAAATGACATAAAAAAAAGTGTAAAATAAACCTTTATTGCTTATGTAAATCCTAAATTTGGTAAGAATCATATCTTTAAAAAATTTTAAATCACTTAGTTAAATGAGCCTGATGGGTCCCCAGTAGAGTCGCCATCTGTTGACGACTTTCCTCCTGATGGGAGAAAAAGGTTTGGAGTCGCCACCTGTAACTTTGTTTCTTAGGAAAAAAAATTTTTAAAGTAAACGGGTATGGGGGGGGTGGCTATGAGATTCTTTGGGTTCATCGTCGGTTACGTGTAGGGAAGACGGAACACCCCCACAGCGCCCATCCGAAGAGGGTACTCTTAACTAAGTGATTTAAACTTATTTAAAGTAAGATTTTTTTTCTTTGTCCTATTAAAAAATATGTTATATAAAAATCACTAAAGTGCAAGAATCGGTTAAACCGCCTCATCCTGACTTTAATAATAATGTTTTATTCTAAGTGTCGAAATCCTATGTCGCATTCGTATTTTTATTCTTTGGTGTGTGAAAATCTTTTTTTTTTTGTTAAGTGGGGCTCAGCGTGTTTCCGTTTCCTCTTCATCGCCCCTTTTTAAAATATTTTGAGATATAAAGATCGGATAAACCACCTCTTTTTAATCTCAGAGCTTAGTTAACCAAATTGGTCTATTTTATTTTTTAGAAGAATTTTTAGTTAAGGCGTAAAGATCGGTTAAACTTACTCACTCTAGCCCAAAAAATATTTATGAAATGAATTAATGTTTTATTAATTTTTATATTTGAAAATTTTATTAAGGTGTAGAGATCGTTTAAACTGCCTCACTCTAACCTTATTTTTAAAGATTTTAAAATTTATTAATTTGTATTTTTAAATTGTATTTAAGGTGTAGAGATTGGTTAATACTCTAACCTTATTTTTAAAAGATTTTGAGATTTATTAATTTTATATTTTAAAAATTTATCTAAGGTGTAGAGATCAGTTAAACCGCCTCACTTTTGGTGTTTAAAATTTATTTTATTGATAAAAATGTAGTTAAAATAGGTTAATTATTTAATTTATGGTCCAAAATCTAAGTAAATATGACTAAAAATAGATTTCGGTTACTAAATAGGTTCCTAGGGTCAAAATGGCTAAGTCAGAATCAAAATGGCTCGGACAGAATTGAAAATGGCTCGGTTAGATTCGATTTGGACTCGACC
Organism: Xerophyta viscosa; assembly: GCA_002076135.1. Taxonomy (NCBI): domain Eukaryota; kingdom Viridiplantae; phylum Streptophyta; class Magnoliopsida; order Pandanales; family Velloziaceae; genus Xerophyta; species Xerophyta viscosa. Next base: position 240,600 of record MJHO01000319.1, on the reverse strand, counting down.
GGATGCAAAATGGCTCCAATCATATTGAATTTGGCTCGGTCGGATTGAAATCGACTGAGCCCGAGCTCGGTCGCATGGACGCGAGCTAAACCCGCGCCCGAGCCAATTTTATTTAAAAAAGACAACCGGCTCAGCCGGTCGTCTTCTCCAAAACCTGTTTGGCAGCGAGCGTTTTGCCGCCGGCCGCCTCAACCTATATATGTGTTCTAAAATTTTCGATGGTCCTGAATCTAATGGCGATGTTAAAATTGGATTTCAACACTTGTACGCCGAGATATTCAAGGGTATAATTTCAGGATAAAAATAATTTTTATTATTTCGCCATTGTGGCTCGCCGCCTGCGAAGCCACGGCGGTGCCTAGTAACCTACACTATGTTGAGATTAAAATGCGATACTTTTGAGGGAGTTTGGACGCGTACCTAGTTTAACCGACGTTTCATTTTTTTAGTTTACGGCGACGGTGGCGGCGATGAAACCGTGCGGCGGTGGCGATGTCGTCGGGGACGAGTCGGCGGAGTTGGTGACAGGCTACAAGTGGGGTATCGCCCTTCTTTTCTCTCTCTTTTTCTCTCCGTCACCGATTTTCTTTTCGAATTCTCTCTACCCTCCGGCCCCTCCTGCTCCTCTCTCCACCACCGGATTTTATACCCCGCGAGCGGCGTCGGTTGAAGGAGATGAAGCGGCAGTGGCGTTGGCGACTCTTCGCGGACGTGGGATGGTTGCCGTTGATTCCTCTTCTTCATTTACTGTTAAAACCGGTTATAAGCCGTATTACAAAAGAAATCCCATGTTTTCAATATTTGCAAAACGAGCCGCTATATATTTGCAAAAACTTGGTTTCTGAAGCTACGATTTGCCAAATCTAGACCCTCACGTATATATTTTGGTCCCGAAAATTATGATTTATTCGCACGTGACCTGTAATGTCCCAAGCTGCCCGTTTCTCGTCTGATCTTCAAGTATAAAGCGTTAATAAAATGAAATGAATCAGATTTTAGGTTTTAATTGGATCAAATCGACTAAATGGGTCCAACGAATCCGCTTAAGTCTAATTCGATTTAATCGGACTCGATAGGCCTATTTAGCTTAATTGGACCCAAATCAGACTTGTTCGAGCTTAAATGAGTCGAGCAATGCATCTGGATTGACGTTGTGCGTGGTTAGCGAGCCGGACAAAATGAAGTGTCAACAACGTAGTTCGACGAAGATGCCTACGTCCACGGGAGGGAAGAATGCTCTTTTTGCTATGTTAGTGGTGAGATAGCCGAGTACAAGATATCCTAAAGATCTAGGGCTGGATTCTTTATATACGTCTATAAATCAGCCATCTCTAACCCTAAATCTTTTTGCCTCTACTTTCGTAACTCGCTCCCCAGAATAAGGAAAGCTAAATCAATATATACGGTTCTCGGATCGCCTAGCAAGGCCTAGCGACTCAGTCCAATCGTGACTCTATCATAAGCCCCCATGTTTGGAAGACCTTTGGAAAAGTATTTCAAATTATTCATTTACCGTCCTCAGCTGTAGTGTTCTCCCTCTCGACTGTTTGTGACTTTTTGTATCCCTCTGGATCCTAGTTTGGCGTTCCCCACTCAAGGAGTGCAAACGTATTTCGACTGCAGGTCGTTCTCCCCAAACTTGTCTTTATCTGTATCGGACTGAGCTGAGCTACTCTCCTCAATTTTGCCTTTGGTGCGTGACACAGTGGTTTTCCAAATAGCATTCTCTCCACTGTTATGCCAACATAACTGCAAAAAAGATATTTTGGAAAAAACGATCTTCATCATCACTGTCATAAATGTAGTTTAATATCATCTCATTTGCAGTTACCCTCTTTTAATTTGTTTGTTCATCTTCCTCCGCGTTCTCTTGAATTTTTTTTCCACACTTCTTCCTTTACAAGCTTCTTCCATGGCCTTTGTGTCTAGATCTGTCCGCAGCAGTACCGCCAGTATTTACAGAGTTCGGAGCACCTTCACTGAAGCGGAGGAGTCGGAGTTTCGTCACTCTGCCGTCCCTCCACCGAGTACTAGGTTCGGCGGTCGGATGCCTCTGATCGGGCCTACTGATCACTCCCTGGCGAATTATGTCTCTATACTGGCAGCCTTTTCGCTGGTGTGGAGCTTCCATTCCACTGGTTTCTCTCTCTATTGCTTGCCCGCTACCAACTCGCTTCTACGTAGCTGATCCGCAACACGTTGAGAGCTGTGATCGGCTTTCTTTCACTCTATCGGTGGGTCCAAGAGGAACCTACCGTTGAATTTTTTCACTACCTTTTTGACCTCCGCTATGTCACCGTCGGGATACCACAGTTCTACTTCATTGCTTGCTATAAGGGGCTAATCCAATCTTCCTCGCGGTCTGAGAATGGTCGGAGAGGCTGCTGTTGAATTTGTTTTAGGATCTGGGAAGGAAGACAAGAGTTAAGGCAGTTCTTTGAGTGGAAAAGTGAGTCAGCCGAATGCCTTCTCCGTATATTCTATTGACTTAGAATTTACGCTTCTAATACCACTAACTCCTCTCACAGGTCAAGCAAGAGTTATATATGTTTAGACATTCCTCAAGACTTCTTAACTACAAAGGAAGAGTAATAAATACAACTTATTGGGAACTACACAGTAGTGAATGCTTGGTCGGCTGATGCAGTGCTGCTCCCGAGTGTAAAGCCTCGCGCCTGCATTGAGGGCTTTCATTGAGGGCTTCGCGAGGTTAGCTAGTGCATTGACTAAGCTTACCCGTAAAGCCGTTCGGTTTGAGTGGAATGATGCTTGTGAGTAGAGTTTTCAGAAGTTGAAACATTTGTTGACCACGCATAGTTTTAGCTTTACCCGACGATCAGGGCGGGTTTGTTGTTTATAGCGATGCGTCTTTTATCGGTTTGGGATGTGTGTTGATGCAGAGGGGCAGAGTGATAGCCTATGGCTCTAGACAGTTGAAAATCCATGAGGGTAATTATCCAGTACACGATCTCGAGTTAGCCGCGGTGATCTTTGCGTTGAAACTTTGGAGACATTATTTATACGGAGAAGAGTTCGAGATATATACCGATCATAAGAGTTTACAGTATATCTTTTCACAGAAAGAGCTAAACTTGCGACAGAGGCAATGGATCGAATACTTGAAGGATTTCAAGTGCAATATCCCCTATCATCTTGGAAAGGCGAATGTCGTAGCTGACGCACTCAGCCGGAAGAGCTCGTCTCGGCTAGCTGGGATATCTATGAGAGAGTGGGACTTGGCGGAGCAGTTTACCCACCTGGGCTTACGTGCCTACGAGCATGAGCCGGGGGTTCTCTTCGCCGCATATCGTATCGAGCCGGAGCTACTTCAGGAGCTGAGGGCGGCACAGCAGGACGACACCGCCTTACAGGAGATACGTGGACGCCTTGAATCTGGAGAAATATCAGAGTATCACGTAGGTGCAGATGATATTATCAGATTCAGAGGCAGGATAGGCGTACAGAAGTCGGATGAGCTAAGACACCAGATCTTATCAGAGGCGCATAGCAGTAAACTTTCAGTCCATCCGGCAGTTTGTAGCTCAGTGTACAGTTTGTCAGCAGGTGAAGGCAGAGCGACTTAGGCCGGGTGGTTATCTTCAGCCGTTAGAGGTACCGTCGTGGAAGTGGAAAGATGTCACGATGGATTTTATTCAGACACTACCGAGGACGAGACACGGATTTGACGCTATATGGGTAGTAGTTGACCGTTTGATGAAGACCGCGCATTTCATTCCTGTTTGGAGCATCTTTACACTTGAGAGGTTGGCCCGAATCTTTATAGCGGAGATCATTAGATTGCACGATGTACCGTTGAGTATTGTATCTGACCGTGACCCTCATTTTACTTCGCGCTTTTGGTGAACATTTCAGCATCAAATGGGTACCGATCTGAGGTTTAGCACCGCATATCATCCACAAAAAGATGGGCAATCAGAACGTACTATCCAGACCTTAGAAGATATGCTACGGGCATGTGCATTGGATTTTAGCGGTAGTTGGGACGAACACTTATCTCTGGTAGAGTTCGGCTACAACAACAGCTACCATAGCAGTATCGACATGGCGCCACACAAGGCTCTGTATGGCAGACGATGCCGTACTCCCTTGTTCTGGGATGACTTGGTGGATACGGGGGCTGTGAGTACGGATGTTGTTGTGGAAGCTAACCAGAAGATCAAAGTGATTCGTCAACGACTCGAGACCGCACAGTCCAGTCAGAAATCATATGAGGATCGACTCCGTCCAGTATTAGAGTTTCAGGTTGATGACATTGTAATTATTCGGGAATCGCCGTTGAAGGGAGTGCAGCGATTTGGTATGAAAGGCAAGCTGAGTTCGAGGTTTATAGGTCCTTTCAGGATTATTGAGCGGATCGGCAGTGCAGCATACAAATTAGACTTACCAGAGTGGCTTTCGCATGTGCACGACGTTTTCCATGTTTCGATTTTGCGGAAGTAATTGGGCGACCCATCCCAAGCTACTTCATCGTCGTCGCTCCCCATCCAGGAAGATCTTCCCTATAAGGAGCGTCCGGTTCGTATTCTTGATCGGAAGGACAAGGTTCTGAGGAACAAGTCGGTTCCTCTGGTCAAGGTTCTTTGGCGCAATCAGCAGTTCGAAGAAGCTACCTGAGAACCGAAGGCTGATATGCGTGCGCGTTTTCCTCACTTGTTTGTTTCGGAGGACCGAAACTCTTAAGTGGGGAGGGTTGTGAGGTTTATTGTTTGATTTGTTTCTGTGCTCTCACTATCTGCCAAGCATCTCATGCTCAGTCACGAACATGATCTGCTCATACGACCACTCCGCACTGCACGGACATACAGTCTCGACTCGCGCCACAATTCTTGCGGATCGCTAGAGCCATCCGATTATGTTGACTCGCGATATAATCCGAGGATACAATCAATGTTCGCCCCTACATAACACTCGGATACAAAGTGACTCACGCTGTTCTACCCATCTCAACGACACTCTGCAAAGAACGTTGACAGTTCATATCACGTAACCTGCAGAAAACCGGTGACCCCGTCGGCACGAGGGAGTACTTGGTTGTGTGCGAGTCGGAGTTGGTTTGTTTGGTTTTGATCGGTTTTGTGCTGTTTAGAGCACTTTCGGTCGACCGATTTGTGTTCTGGTCGACCGATAGTTGCGTGTAGGCCGAGTTTACGTTCGGGTCTTGAGTTTGGTTGCTTACCACTTCACCACTTCTCTTCTTCTCCCGACCTGGAGCTCCACCTCTGACCTAGGTGAGTTCCCCTACCTATTCTCCCTTGATTCCTTGTTGTTTGATCACCCTATCTCACTCTGCCTCACTCTCTTAGTTATTCTTGACCTAGTTTTCGCCCGGGTGCATTTGGTAGTGGTGAGGTTGCGTTCTTGCGTGATTTCGGCCGTGCCTTCGAGGTGAGTGGTTTGCACCTCTTGCTTTGTGTGATTGTGGTGGTGATGTATTGTAATTGTACATGCTACTCCTCTTATCTGCTCGTTTACAAGCATGATTATGTGATATTTAGAATTTTTGGTGGAAACTCTAGATTTTTATGATATGCGTATTATGAGCATGTTGTAATGCTAGATGCATGGTGATGTGTTATTGCAACTTGCTAGTGTGTTTTGGTACCTATGATCATGTTGGTAATGATTATGTGATTCGGACATCTTGTGAAAATACCTTTTTATTCTATGGCAAAATGAGAGATATGTGTTGGATAGGAAATTTGGAAAGCGTAGAAACCGTTGTATGTCTATCAATAGTACTTATGCGATTGGTGTGCACCAATGTGAGTATTTGTTGTGATAGAAGACCATCGACAACGTGAGCGCTAATGAGATTTGAGGTGGGGCTCTTTCGTTGGACTGCATCGCCCAGGTTCGCTCTCCCGTGTGAGTCGAGTGGATATCGATCGGGATCGAAATGGGATGATGTGGGCGCCGGAGTCCCAGATTAGTTATCTCGAGGAGAGACGGTGGGCGTTAGTTAAGGCCACCCACTGGCCAGCAGGCAGGCTACGAGGAACCAGCGCAGGCTTAATCGGAAAATTCGGGAAAGGTCCCTATATCAAGTAAATCCCCTTAAGGCCAAAAGGAACATCGACCCCCTCTTAGGACTGGGACGCGACGTATACAGTGACTCCCACGCACTCTTATTTACACATTCGCCCATGACTGCACCGTGTTGGACCATGCATATCCTTGGTGTTGCTGCTGCCCCGGTAACGCTAAAGGTGTGTTGCGTCTGCAAAAGAAAAGGGACTAACGTGATTAGTTAAGCAAACGCCTAACATAAGAAAGTAAAGCATAAATTGGTTTGGTACTGAAATTCGTTATTTACTTCGACTATTGCGTTATTATCATGATGCTCTCATCGGCTGTTTTATTGACTTATGATATAGGAGTTTGGTTGTGTCGCGTGATGAGATGGTCCCACTGCGACGTCGCGAACGCACTACTGTCCGCCGAAACTTAAACTGATTATTCCTTGACTCACTCCCGATCCCTGCTTTCAAGTCTTTTTCAGATCCTTAGGCTGAACTCACAGGCTTATCATCTCGCGCCTTTGATGTACGCGTTGAGTTCTGTATAGGGTTTTTCGGGGGGACAAAAACGGAAAGAAGAAACGTTTCTTGTGATGGCAACAATATATAGTTATCGGCTAAGTGAGAGCCACCGTGCAGAAGATTAGCACACTCCAAGTTCCTAGCGGGTGATCTCGCGACTTTTCCGCCTCCGTCGCACCCGCGACTCTATATAGTCGTCCTTCCATGTCTTTAATTAGGCGTAAATCTCCCTTGCGAGTACCTCGGAGATGTCATGTAAGGTCCCCTCCGTCCACAACCACTAGACTCCAGTCACGCAGAGTTTCCACCTCGTTCGTTGCATATTCCGGTTCTCATGGACTTAGCTGCCCTCGCTCGTGCAAAGAACCTTCTTGGACTTCACCCGGTGTGTAAGTCACCTGAGTATAACGCCACTGCTTTGTTCATCCTTCGCGATAGATAACATCTGCCGTCTGCTGAGCGCCGCGCCTCTTCCCCACATATTCTCGACGAGTAGAGATCGACGATCCGGTTTCGATACCACGCGCCAGGTCCTCCGTTAGGATGTGGTCGTCGCTGTATTTCGGACTCGGAGCGAGTGGGTTGTTCAGCTCTACGGGAATCCTACAACTTCAGTTTCCGTAGGGCGCCTCAGGCCTTAGAGAGCGCACACAGGGCCTGTTTCTTCCACGCTTCGCCCGCTCCGATGCACTCGTATAGGTGGTTCGATATGCCATGGACCTGTGGGAAAGTATTGTCGCCGCATGCCAATTTCCTTTTGCGCTTCCCATGACGTTTTTCAGTCCTCCAGATATCTTCAATTTCGCGTTTTCTACTTCGCCCGTGGCTTGCACGGATCGGTCAGCTCGTAACGGCAGCGCGAAGACCTTTGTGTTGATATGGACGTGTGACATAATTGTTAATTTCTGGGCTTGTAGAACTGCGCTGACCGTTGTCCATGCTCCATCTATGAGGGTATTTTGGTAATCCGCCGAAATGCGGCTACGATCGACCTTAAAAATGTGGTGACTGACTGCCCAGTGATGGCTTTTCCAATGGTTCGGCTTCAATCCACTTCGTGAAGTAGTCGATCGCTACAACCATGAATCTTCTCTGTCTTGAGGCGGGGGGAAAAGGACCTACGAGGTCTATGCCCCATTGTAGGAAAGGCCATGGCGATATGACATTGGATACAGGGATGTGACTGATCTTCGCGTGTTCTTGACATCGTTGGCACGAAAGAACAAACTTCTCAACATCCGTCATGACGGTGGGCCAATAATAACCTTGCCGGAAGATTTTCTCAGCGAGGGTTCGTGCTCATATATGGTTGGAGCACATCCCCTCGTGTATGTCTCGGAGGATAGTCTTAGCGGCTTCTTTGTCCACACATTTGAGGTAGGGGGCTGAGAAGGCAATGTGATAGAGCTGTCCATTTATGAGAGTGAAACGAGCTGCTCTTCGGATGATCGCCTCAGTGAGTTTCCTATTCGTGGGAAGCTCCTGTTTCTCCAAGTAGTTTTTAATGTCAGAAAGCCAACTACTGGATTGGATTGCGGAACATACCTCCATTTCGTCAATCGCTGGGGTGTGCAATTCTTCATGGAAGACGTCACCAGGTTGTTCGTCCGCCGTTGCCGAGGCCAGCCGTGCCAAGGCGTCGGCTATGTGGTTCTTTTCTCGAGGGATGTGAAGAACCTCGAACTGTTCGAGGTCGGAGACCAGATGGTTGATTTTACGAAGATATGCCGCCATAACGTCGTCGCGTGCTTCGTACTCCCCAGATATCTGATTTGCGACGAGTTGCGAATCGGTATATGCTTTTAGCCGTCTGACTCCGAGCTGTTTGGAGAGGCGGATCCGGCTACAATTGCTTCGTATTCTGACACGTTGTTGGTTGCGGGGAAGTTCAACTTCAGGGCGTACTCCAACCTGGTTCCGTCCGGGCCGCACAGGACTATGCCTGCCCCACTGCCGGTTGCATTGGAGGATCCGTCCGTATGCAGTGTCCAAAGATTTTCAGACAAAACGGCTTTCGATGTGTGTCGGCGGAGCTCTTCTTCAAGTGGCGCGGTCATCTCGGCTATGAAGTCCGCCAAGGCCTGAGCCTTGATTGCCGGGCGCGATTGGAACAGGATGTCGAACTCCCTTAGTTTCATGGACCACTTAGCTATACGACCTGATGCCCCCGGATCTTTCATAACCTGCGCCATAGGGGTATTCATTAAGACGTGAATGGGGTGCCCCTGGAAGTACGGCCTCAGTCGCCTTGAGCAAAGGATGATCGTGTAGGCGAGTTTCTCTAACGTGGAGTAATTGAGCTCCGAGTCATCGAGGCCATCGCGAGACTTGCTGTTAATTTGAAAATATCGTGCTGGCATTCTGGATCTTATTACCCCCTTCGGCAGCCTCATCACAGACGAGTCGACCTCGCTGCCACCCCCATTAGGCCAGGTCATAACTGCCCGTAACCAGAGATCGTATATATGGCTCTCGCGGCGTTCGTCGCTGATGGGCCATGACGGAGGCTGTGTTGACTGTATGAGCTAGCTCCTTCAAAACTGCTCTTGTCGCTTGTTCCGGAGTCCACAAGAATCTCGTGTTTTTTCTGAGGATGTTGTAAAAGAGTTTGCAGCGATCTCGGAACGGGATATGAAGCGTCCTAGAGCTGTGATCCGGCCGGTCAGTCGTTGAACCTCCGTTATATTTTTCGGGGGAGGCATATGATGATTGCTCTTAGTTTGTCTGGGTTTGCTTCCACTCCATGAGGCGTGACTACATAGCCAAGAAATTTTCCTGAGGAGACTCCGAATGAGCATTTTTTCGGGTTGAGACGCATCCTAGCACCTCATTATGTCGAATGCTTCCTGCAAGTGCTGAGCATGATCTTCCCGATTTTTACTTTTGACGAGAAGATCATCCACATAGGCTTCCATCGTGTTTCCCAGGAGCGGTCTGAAACCGGTGTTCCACGAAATCTTTGGAAGTTTGCCCCGGCGCTTTATTAATCCGAACGGCATGACTGTGTAACAGAACGTCCCTATGTCAGTGATGAAGCTTATTTTTTCTTCATCTCCGGGATGAATTTTGATCTGATTATATCCGGAGAACGCGTCCATAAAGCTTAGCATTCCGTGTCCTGCGGTCGAATCTACCAACTTATCTAGTTGTGGAAGCGGGTAGCAATCTTTTGGGCAAGCTTTATTGAGATCGGTGAAGTCAATACACATTCTCCATTTACCGTTGGATTTTCTAACCAATACGACATTTGAAAGACATTCGGGGTATTGAACTTCCTTAATGAAGCCTACACTTAAGAGCTTCCCGACTTCGTCTTTGATGGCTTTGGCTCTTTCGAGGGCAAAAAATCGTTTCTTCTGTTTGACTGGCTTGGCGTCGGACCTAACGCTGAGCTTGTGCGTGATGACGCTGGGGTCAATTCCTTGCATATCGGACGGTGTCCATGCGAACACGTCCGTGTTTGCCCGGGATTAAGGGTGGAGCCGAGGAACAGCACTCTTCCATCGTCGGAATCTCGTCGTGCTGGGATGGTAACTGTTGGTTCCGCGGGTGACAACGCTGGTCCTTCGTGTCTCGTTTTGGTCCCGGAGGTAGAGGGGGCCTTCAACGGGCAACGTTTCCTTCTTCAAGGAGTCATGGTGGAGTCGCCAAGCCGTGTGTTGGTCGCTTCGTAACGAGTAGATTCCGGCCTTTGTTCTAAACTTCATTTTTAGATGCGGAATCGAGTTGACAGCTTTGAATTTCCACATCCCCGGCCTTCCGAATATTACATTATATACCGAGGGAATTTGTACGACCACAAATGTGACCGTTGCCGTCCTAAGTCGTGGCGCTTCGCCGATTGTGACACGGAGATCGATGGCCCCTAAAGGGGTCGTAGAGAAGCCATTGAATCTCACTAATTCAGAGTACACTGGCCGTAGTTCAGATTATGGAATCTCTATTTTGGCGAAACAATCATAGAACATGATGTCCACCTTACTCCCCGTGTCAATCATCACACGGTGTACCCTCACGGGAACCCTTACTTCTTTGCTCCGACTAGTCGAGGCTTCCACCTGCGAAGCCCTCTCCTCTCCGTCGCCCCCGCCTACGAGCTCACTCAGCGTGGCGCCCATCCTACCTAAACGAAGTTGCTCGGCAACTTGACTGATGAATTTTCCCTCCGGGATTCGATCCCCAATAATATCTGGGGAAACGGGCTGCCCTCCGAACCTAGGAGAAACATACGGAGTGGCAGGGATGGATGTATGAGATCTCTCACTGGAGTCCCGGTCACTACTGGACTCCGTGCCCGTGGAGCTACGAGAAGACATACCATATCCGAGACGACACGCTAAGAAAGAAGAAAACTGTAAGGCTCCTCGTCGAAAACTTTTTACCCCAGAGAGAAACTTCTGATCACGGTGAAACGAGAAAATGACCGCGGGCCCTACTTATAACCGTAGAAACGACGGTCCTCTAGTGGAACTCGGTCGGCGATCACCGTATGACAGCGTCCAACTTCGGACGGACATACGATAAACTAATAGGTTGGACCGAGAAAAGCAGATAAAAATGGAGCACTCTCGATGCGCACGGGAGCACGAAGAATCATTCCGACAGATGAGCCGACAATGTCTTCCCATCTGTCGGGGGGCAGATGATACGGTCTAAACACCAGCCCGAACGGATTGCTTTCCGTTGAAGTTACGAGAAGGATCCCAGACAAGAAACCACGACATGCCTACCCGTTTGATGACGGACTATGACGCCAACAAAGAGGGGTCGTCTCCAAATCCAGAAACACGAGTAGCGCGTCGTCGCACGAACGAATAGCACACTGTGCTACCAGCCATGCGAAGCCCGAAGACAGTAATACCCCTGGAAAAGGACACGTGGAGTGCTACAGTGATTTGGAGGATAATTAACTACCATAATAACCATAATACCCCCTTAATCTCTGTATAAAATTCTCACTTATAACCCTAAGAAGGGGGACGCGTACAAAGGGTAATACTTGTATCCACAAGACATACATAGTGAATTTTGGAGGACCCCGTTCCTCCCCGTGGTTTTTCTACCCTCGGTTGAGGGTTTTCAACGTTAAAAAGAGTCTCGTTAATCATCTTGCCTAACTAAGATCCTTCCTCCATATCATCGACACGAATTCCCCTCCGTAATCCAAACTACCCGGTGAAGATCTGCGCATCCCAATCCTGGTGAGGATAAACCCATCAGCATCAGTTAGACCGTGGAAAGGCACCGACAAAGGGGTGCTAATTTCCTGTCGATAGTTTGCGAGGATTTTGGGAAGGTATTTTGAGGGGTCTATACTTGTTCATTTAATCCTTAGTTGTATAGCTCAAACATGTAAAGAATTAACTTTTGGAAGCACTAACTTACATTTTGTATTTTGGTTGGTTTGTGAACTTTTAGGGTTGTAAACCTTAGTTGAGAAGGTTTAATTTCTAAAAGTTGTACATTTTGAGTTTATAATGTAAATGGTTAACTTTGATATAATTATGTATAAAGAAACCTCCGATTTGGAGTTTGAATCATGTCGCATGTGTATTTTGGTATGTATGTGTTTGTGACACTTGAGTATAAATGGGATTGTGGTTGGATCAAAATTGGACCATTTATGTTCTTAAGAGTTTCGTATTCTTGGCGTTTCGAAAATGTCTTGGTTAAAGAGGTTGGTTGTGAATTATGGTTGGAAATCGATACCTGCATATGTATTCCGGTTATATATATGTAAATACATGGTATTTTGATGATTTGGAAAAATATTTGTGAAAATGGGGTGTTGGATATCTTGTTGCTGCAAATATGTTTTTGCAGATCCTACAGGTATCGGTCGACCGAAAATTTGGATCGATCGATCGAAACCTGTAGCTGTTCTGGTTTACGTTTCTGGTCGACTTTCGGTCGACCGATAAAATATTCCGGTCGACTGAAAATAGCTCTGGAATTCGTCGTCGTATTTTGCGTATTTAGTTTCCGAATTTGGGTGTGATGCTTTGAGGGTTCTTATAATTACTAACTAGGGGTTTGGCATTCTCAAAACTTTTGGAAAAATACAGGTCGAGTCGGTATTTTGAAATACGATTTTTAAGTATATTTTCGTAAGATTTTAAAGAGGTTTGGACCTTAGATTGCCTAGGATCCTCTTGCGTCATCTGGGGAGATTGATGCATTAGTATCCTTTGCAAACTGAGCTCGGGTTGAGACCAAACCGCCTCCCCCGCGGGTTCTCGTCTCGGACCGAATGTCCAGGTTGCGGCTCTTCCTTATTTTGAACTTTGAGATTTCGATTTTGAGTATTTGGGATTTGAAATGAGCTCTTTGATTATTTAAGCTTCCGCAAACTATTTATTTCCTATTTTATTCTTTTGCAAAAAATTATTTCCCTCCGTCGCGGTCCTCGGCTCGCGGGTCGTGACAACTTCCAACATGATATAGTCATGGCCGCGCCTTGTGCTTGGTAAGCCTCTTGCGAAGTCCATGGACACGCTCTTCCAAGGTCGGCTCGGGACTAGTAGCGGCATGCTGAATCTTGTCTTACTATTAGCGGCTTGGATATGCAACATAAGGTGCAACCTTTGACAAAGCTCTCCATGTCGGTGCGCATACGTGGCCAGTAGAGGTATCGCTCCAAATTCTTCAACGTCGTCTCCATGCCGAATTGTCCTACCACCTTGGATGTGTGCGCCTCTCGGATCCACTGAACCCGGTCTGCGCCCCGAGGTACGCATAGCCTATCATCTCGGTACAACAATCCCTGACGCCACTCCAGTGGATGTCCGTACAGGCCCGCGCGCGTGTGCTGCCTCACGCTTGAAGTGCTCGCTACGCCCATGGCCGAGGTGTTCCCCGTACCCAAGGTCCCTTCAGCGCCTGAACCCGAAGTCCATTCCGTGCCCGAGGCTGAGGTGTCTTATGCACTCGCGCGCCTTGATCACCTTTGCTCTGCACGATGTCCGCGCCCGTTTTATCCGAGCTCGCGGAGCTTCTAAAGTCTTCATCATCTACAAAGGACCATATTATTCGTGAGCCATAGGTAGCACTTACGTTACTACCTCACATACAAGCACCGATACTCCCGACGTCGGCAATCGTGACAACATGTCAGCCAGCTTGTTGTCACGCCTTTCTTGTACTTGATCACGAGATTGAATTGTTGTAGATATGCCATCCACTTCATATGCCGAGCTTGCTGAAGTTTGGATTGCGTCTGCAACTATTGAAGAGGTCAGTGATCGGTGTGCAACATTATCTCCTTCCCCAAGATGTAATGTTTCCACTGCTTCACCGCCTGATGCAAGGGATACAACTCCTTGTCACACGTGGGATAATTACACTGCGTGCCTTGGAACATCTCACTATGGTACGCAATCAGCCTCCCGTCTTGAAACAGTACCGCGCCCATGGCGTGGCCTGACGCGTCACATTCCAACTCGAATTGACGTTGGAGGTTCGGAAGAGCTAGCGCCGGAGCCGTGCTAATCTTCCTCTTCAGCTGCTTGAATGCCGCCTCATGTTCTTCCCCCCCATGCGAACTTGGCGTTGGCCTTGGTCAAACTATATAGTGGAGCCGCGATCAGGGAGAAGTGGCAGATGAACTTGCAGACATACTGGTATAGACGCCGAATCCTCCGGTCAACGTGCATTCCCTTCCTCGCCGTGTGTAGACACCTCTTTTGTCCAGGCTATCGTCCCGATTTTATTCGATAAACTCAATTAAGCTTAAAATCTTATTTCACACGATTAAATTTATCTTGGCTTAATTTGAGACCTTTTGAACATACAAGATTGTTTAAAAATTCTAACGGAGCCATACATGAACAAAAGTTTTTTGCAAAAACCAAAATTTATGCGTAAAGGAGCTATTTTTGCCAATTTTTGAAATCAGGGACCAAAGTTTTGCAAAATAGCCAGTAGCTTAATTTGCAAATTCCAAAAAATGGGGATTTTTCCTGTAATACGCCATAAAAGTCATTTTTTCAGCAGAAAACCAAAGAAGAAGAACCGACGGTCGCCGCCGCGAAACATCGCCAGCTGTCCCCACATCCACGAAGCATCGCCAAATGTCTGCCCCTTCAGCTCAGCCAACCGACGTCACCTCGTCTGCCTAGAGAACAATATAAAATGGCAGGGAGGAGGGCCTGAGAAAAACCAGTGAGGGAGAGAGACAGATATAGAGAGAAATAACGAGAGAGATAATAAGAGAGATTATAGCTGTTGCTCGCCATCAGCTCCGCCGACCTATCTCCGATGACGTCGATGTTGCCGCTTTGCTTCGACGCCGCCAACGCCGCCTGAAAAGCTTAAAATCCCAACCAACGTATTCGATGTACGTTCCAAACTCTATCAAAATCATCGTATTACTATCTCTACTGTGTAGGTGACGAGACACCGCCGTGGTGAGACGGCTGGCGGCGTTTTTCTCCATCAAAATCATCACATTACGATCTCTACAGTGTAGGTGACGAGACACCGCCGTGGCGAGACGGCCGCGAGCTCGCAGCCGCATAAGCTCGCGGCCGAAGAAGATGGCGACCGGCTTAGCCGCGTTGTTTAAAAATAAGTGATGCGCGTGGGTTTAAGCCCGCGCGTATCATGTCCGAGCCATATTTATAACGATCCGAGCCATTTTGCATTTGGTCGAGCCCAAATCAAATCGGACCGAGTCAGTTTCAAATCTGACCGAGCCATTATAATTTTGACTGAGCCATTTGACCCAAGAAACCCCTTTGGTGATCCAAATATAGTTTTAATCAATTTTAATCACTTTTAATTATGTTTTAAGTCATAATTTCGTAAATTTTGACTATAAAGATGGCTCAAATGTCATTCATATACACATATCTATCGATTAAATAGTTTTTCATGGATTATTAAGGAGTTAGATAGGGTGACGCCCCCCGCGCTCTTTTCCCAATTTCGATCTCTACACCTTTAAATGAAAAAATTTTAAGTTAATTATAAAGTAAGTAATAGCGTTTAATAAATCTACTTTAAGTCCGTACCTCACTTCCAAAAAAATCAAGTGTTACGTGTAGGCAAATGTGTTGAGGCGGGGTTTTATATTCCCTTGCTGGGATCCTATCTCTCTACACCTTTAATAAAATTTTAAAATATAAAATTAATAAATCTTAAAATTTTTTATAAATTAGGTTAGAGCGAAGCGGTTAACCGATCTCTACACCATAATATTTTTTTAAATAAAAATTAATAAAATTAATAAATTATAAAATTCATTTCATAAATATATTTTGGGTTAGAGTGAGGCGGTTAACCGATCTTTACACCTTATCTAATAAAAAGTTTTAAAAATTAAAATGAGATTAGAGTGAGGTAGTTATCCGAAATTTACATCTCGAAAATATTTTCACCCGTAAAAATTTAAGAATAAGCAGAAACACACGGAGTTGATAAATTTTTATTTTTCTTACAATTTTTCATCATAATTACATAGTGCAATAAAATCGCTTCATGCATGTTGTCATAAATCCTCAATTTAAAAATATAAGCCATTTAATTGAGAGTACCCTCTTCGGAGGGCCGCTGTGGGAGTGTTCCGTCTTCTCCACACGTAACCGACAACGACCCCAAAAATCTCAATGTTTCTTATCCCAATTTCTTAATTTTCAAAAAATATTAGGTGGCGACTCCAAACATCTTTTTCCATCTGTAGGAAGGTTGTCAACAGATGGCGAGACCGCTGGGGAACTGTCAGGCTTGTTACAATTAAAAGGCTTAAATTTTTTTGGGATTATCATTAAATATAAAATATCATTTATCATTGCCGCATATTTATTTTTATCTTGGTCATTTTATTATTGTTGCATATTGTCCAAACTATCAGTATGCACTAACAAAATGCACTTATTAGAGCTCACAAAGTATAGTTGAATTTAGCCTCATTTGCAATTACTCCAGATTAAGGGTCGGATTTGAGCGTCGAGCACCAAACTAGTCGATTTTAAGTCTCAGATTTAACACCGATTAAGCTCAATTAGACGTATTTCGCGACATGTATATATATGCCGACAGGGTGTAAAAATCTCACGCGATACGAAAATACCAACGATAATATACATTCTGATAGTTATTGCACTAAGAGTAACCAGATCTAAGACAGGACCCTTCATACATGATTCACCTATTAAACTCGATGGATACACGGGTTATACATCGTAAATCAACACATCTGTGACACATGATAACGTAGTATATACACAAATATATACATATGTATACCCATATATAAAATAATATAATAATTAAATAAAAAAGGAGAAGAAAGTAGAAGGGGGGATCCCTGTAGCCACCTTCCCCCCCTCTTGTTTTTTTCCTTCCCCTCACCATGCCCCTCCATCACCCACATCACACCTCCATTAAGGGCTGTTTGGTTTGATGTAATTGAGAAATGGAGATAAAAATACAACAGTTAGAAATACTGGAAGTTATAATTTTCTATTTTCATAATGCAGCAGGAGCGTTTGGGTAGGCGCAGTTCAAACTACTGCAGTTGGAATGTTGCTATTTGGTTTGATGCAGTTGAACCCTGCAGTTCAAAATCTGGTGTTTGGTTTGATGCAGTTGGGTAGATATGGTAACTCGTGGTAAACTTACCGCCCAAACAAATATTTTTTTTTTGTTTATGAAATATTATAAAATTGTATTATATGTAATGTTATAAAATGATAAATGATATATGAAATAAAAAGTGTCTTTAAGCAGACAAAGATGATGTATTTGATCATAACCGACAAACTTACCAAATTGAACAAATTTGACATTCGAATTCCAAGGACAAAAAAAATCTACACAATTTATAACACATCATCGAAAGCAAAATTGATTAGACACAGTAAGGCTATGGAACATATTATTTACATACAACTAAGAATCATATGCTCAAGAAAGTGATTAGTACATTGGCATTCTCACAGTCCAAAAACTGTAAAATCTCAATGAAAAAATTTCTAAATATCTTAAAGTAGAATTTCCAATCTGCTAAACTTTTTTTTGATGAAAAATCATCTGCTAAACTGGAGTATTTAATCTCCACATGAAAATTATTGACTTTAAAAAGCTTCTTACATCACCAGCGAAAATGGTTAATCACGCTCTGAGTTGCATATCGAGACGTCAAACGGCATAATCATTTATCAACCTGAAAGCTGAGAACACCTGCAACAATAGAGGATTGTTTAAGAATGAAAACACGAAAATCAAGGAAAATGAACTACGAAGCAAACGCAAAAAGAAACGCTAATTCATGTTGTTTCAAGTGTAGAAAGGCACCTGTAACTAAGACAATTGCATTCATCACTCCCAGTGGCAACACATATTGGAAATTGTATACAAATAAGATGAATATGTTGCATAAGGCCAAACTTAAGTCACTGCTTCAAAGAAAATAGATAAAATGGGATGAAACTCAAAACTAGAACAATCACAGCATTCAACTCATAAGAAAAAAAGTTTAAAATTGGGTTTCCAAGATATAACCAGCTTTGTTGCCTGCGCATTGCAACAGCATATTTTCGTAGCAAATATTATACTAAATGATAATATCTCCTTATTAATATGGACCTGCTAATCCACTGAGAGTATGTCATTAAGTAGCCAATTGTGGGTATTTAAGCTATTTTACAAAAAAAAAAAAGATGGACACAAGCAGGACATATCCGTCGACATCTCCAGAACTCTTGTTGTTAACTATCTGCCTATTTGAGTATTGGATGTAAACTTCCTTTCCACGGACTTGAGCAGGCTCAGATGAGGAGGCATAATATGAAACCATTGGAATAGCCTGATTAAGGTCCGCCTGAAAATGAAAAATGCTATTCACTTAACAATGAACCCAATAACAAAACACAGAAATAGAAGAGGATAACAACAAAATGCATTTTCAAATACACTCACATAATCCTTGATTTGAAAATTCACAAAAGAACTGAAGAGGATATCCAGTAGTCATGACATATAAAAAATCAGCTTAATAAGGTCAACATAAGAATCATAATAACAAATGCCAAAGTCAAATACACTCTGGAAACTTAGAAAAGCAAATGAGTCGACACAGATAATCACAGAAACATCCAACTTGACAAGTGAAAGTACTAATTTTCTAAGAGAGTCTTAATTTTGCACCATTCATCGCCTTAAAACCTCTTTTTCTGTTAACCTATCATGTCAACTTTTTCTCCTATAAGGCTATAACTATTACATTTCTTTTTAAAAATCACGAGCAGCTTGTGGGTTGGAAACACACGTTTGTTCATCAGTACTTTCCACTACTTCCACAAGTTCTCATTTGACAAACCTATGGTTGTAAATTCCAGAGAGCTTAATGCTCCCAATCCATTACATATGTAAGTCCTAGCATACATCTACTAAATACTCTTAATGATATGCGTAAAATTTAGTGTATTTTAACAATAAATCTTCTTCTTTATTAACCAAGAATTGGGCACGGATATTTATCAGATAGATAAGCCGATCTAGGACTTGAAAGCAGAAAACATCAAAGATACGTGAGAAAACTAAAAGTTGAAGTAATTAGAGTTATAATTAGGGGGTGATAAGAAGAAGGAGACATACGAATTCAACGGATGCCTGGTTGCGTTGGCGCCTTCGTTGCACTCGGTGATAACGATCTTGCCAAAGGGCTTGCAGAGCTCGATTAGCTCCTCCTCGCTGCATTCCCATGGCAGATTTCGAATGTGAGGTCCGTGTCTGGGTCCGTTTGTTTTTGCATTATGTTTGACTTTGCATTTGCATGACGTGCATGCATGCTCGGTTGGGTTTGAGTCGAGCTAGTTGTAGTTTGGAGTGTTGTGTGAGTGCGGGGTTCGTCGCGCGTTTGGGCCGTGCTCGTGACTTAACTGTTTTTGTGTTGGCCGAGAGTTTCGGTCGACCGATGTATGGTATCGGTCGACCGAAAGTCGGCTGGTGGTCGCATTTAAGTTCGACACTTGGGCGTTCGGGGGAGAACGTACAAGTGTCGCTCACTGAGTCGGATGACTCACCGCTTTTGTTGCCTCTTTTTCAGATCCGACGTCTAGAGGCAAGGAGCCCGCGTAGGGCGATTTACTAGAAAGGAGGTGATAGAGGTATATGGGTTTTGGGGTGTAGTTAGAAATATACAACATTTTATATTTAGCTACACATGTATAGAATTCATAGTTGTAATTAAACTCGTGAAGCATTGACTTACACTTGTTGTTGATGGGTTTTGTAAAGTTTTTTTGAGAAAAATTACTTTTATGTAAGTTTTTTTCTAAAGCTTTCAATGAAAAAAGATGTTTATGGTAAAACTTGGGATTCTTGTGAAATCTTGCCCCAAAGAGGGTTGTTATTGCGGAGGATACGATGTATTTGAGCCTACTTGAAACTTACATGGTTTGTGGTTTGTGAATTAACCAAAAGTATGAGTTTTTTGAAGCGAAGTTCTTAAAAAAATTCGTATTTGGTTTTTATATAAAACTTTTGTTGTAAAGCTTGTCGGTCTCGTCGTATCGTGGTTGCCGGAAGTGCCGTACACGTGTGTCCAAAGTGGGACGTACGAGCACGTGCGATCGTCATCCGAGAAACACGCGATACGGATTCGAGACGGCGAGAAGTTGGTTTCTGAAATTTGTTGGTTGCTGATTTTATCAGTATCGGTCGACCGATACACCTTTCGGTCGACGCATAATAGTGGGAAACTGGCGACATTTGCATGGGGTTCGGTACGACCGAAATCCATGTTCGGTTGACCGATTTTAAAAACTCACTGGAAATTGAATTTCAAAATGGGTTTAAATTGATAATTAAAAAATATTTTTGATGGTTTTAGGATCTCTTAGACATGTATTTTAAGAGGTTCTATGCCCTCGAATCTTTTAGAAAAAATACGGGTTTGGCCGGGATTTTGGAAAACGAATTTAAGGGTTTGAATTTGTTAAAAAGTTTTAAAATTCGGACCTTAGGTTTACTATGGATAATTTGATATCAATGAAGGAGATTGATATCTTAGAATCTATTGCAAGCTAGGTCGGCGCCGATCGCGGGGTCTACCTCCTCCGTGGACCTCGGGTGCGTCGAAAGTCCCGAAACCGGCTAATCCGCTAAATGTATTTCCAAATGGATTTCAAATGAGCTTCCGCAAAACGCTTTGGTTTCGAAAACAAAATGTCTTTCGAAAATGTAGATCCCCCCCTGTCGCGGCCCCCGACCTCGTGGCGCGGGTCGTGACATCGAAGGTGTAGGACCTTCGATGGTGTCTGCGTGTACCGGAACTACTGCTGCCCCGCTGGCAAAGACATTGTTTACGATCAGAAATTAATTGACTAAATCTGGTGATCTCGTCGGAACCCTAGAACGAGATCTTGTTGCTAACGATCGCTGACAACGCTAGCGGAGGACCACAACCGCGGAATCGAGAAGTTGCAACTACAGGCAATGGTTTGCAACTGCGCGATTTTCACGCGGATTTGCAACTACGGACATTACCTTCGTAGTTCAAACTGCGGCATATTAGGCTTCAACAGCAGCTGCTGAACTGCAGCAAATTTCAACCGGCGAACCAAACGCTGGATTTCTAACTCGTATTTTCCAAATGCTGCAGCACAGCTCAACTGCGGGGAACCAAACAGCCCCTAAATGCATTGACTTCCATCCACACCAAAACATGCCTATATATTCTAAGAGGAGCTAGAGAACAGGAGGGGGGCGGCGGGTGGAGCTCGGGCCGATGCCGCGCGCGTGAGAGAGAGAGAAAGAGAGAGAGAGAGAGAGAGAGAAGAGAAGAAGGAGAAGGAGAAGACTCGCCCAGCTCGGTGGCCTCTTTATCGTCACCCCTACTCACATCTCCGACAGTTTACCAACCTCACCTCATCGCCGTCGCCGTCGCCGTCGCAGCGTCGGAGAAATCCATGGCTCGCCGTCTTCGGCTCCTGCGAGTTGCACCTACGAGCTACACGCCAAGAAATCCAAAGGTAATCTCCTAAAACAGTTCCACATTGATCAAAAGACCCGAGGCACCACCATGGCTTGGTCGCCGGCGAGCCACGACGGCGGAAAACAAAAATATAAAAAATAGCCGAAATTTGCACCCGCATATATCTCCGCGTAGTAGCATTGATACCAAGTTTCGATAACACCATTGGACTCAAGATAGTCGAAAATCCTAAGAAGGGGTTCACCGTGGCCGTCGGAGAACGCCACCCGCGCCGGCCAAACGGCCGATCGCAAGCTCGCTGTGCAAGCTCGTGCGGCATCGTCTGAGAGACGACGACCGGCTGGACCGGTCGTTACCGGCCCAACTGGTCACGCGCTGGGTTAAGCCCTGCTCGCGGACCCGAGATGATGGATATTATCCCGTAGATATATATTCTATATTTGGATGTGCCTGCCTAATGTGATTTAGAGAGTAAGGAGGATATCGATATTTCTTCTTTACATCAGGCAGAAAATTAAATATGCATTTATAATGAAAAATATGTGATAAAAATAAATCCAAAATCATTTTGATCACCTATAGAGTACTCTCTCTGAAGGGCGCTATGGGGGTGTTCCATCTTCCCCACACGTAAATGACGAACGAGTCTAACGAATCTCTAATGTGCCTTATCTTGGTTTCCTAGATTTCAACAAATATCTAGATGGCGACTCCAACCCTTTCCCCTCCTCGGAGGAAGGTCGTCAACAGATGGCGACTCCGCTGTGGTCTCGTTAGGCTCATCTTAGGTGATCAAAATAGTATTGGGTTTATATTTTCACATATCACAGAAAAATATATTATTTGGATTTCTTTATTTCTTCATGTATATGTTTGATAAATATCTTACATACTACATACCATGCATTACATGCAGTTACCCATGGCATATGCCCACTCCACTTATCAGGATAATCGAAGCTTGCGTGCAATGTACGTAGGTAGTCCGTAATGCCTGACAACCTTATACCCCAATCAAGATGTTATCTGGATAGTACACCGAGCTGACATACTATGTGCGTTGGTCGTCGGTAGGAACCCCAGCAATGACATGCTGTTAGAATAACCACTGGATAACCAAAGCTTACGTACAATGTGCGTAAGTAATCTGTAAGCCCAGCCAATAATAGATACCCATTTATACCCCACCCGCATATTATTCATTTGATATACTTTTGCCTAAAATCTATGTAGAGAATCAGTTTGTCGGGCTAACAAATGACATATATGTACATATGAACATGTAAACTATATATATACATATGTTAATGTATACATATACTTGCACTTATATACGTATATAAATAAGTCGCCTTTCCATACGATCTAAGTCTCATCTCTTAAAGTTAGCTATACATATTCATGCAACTGCACACATAATCGCACAAATATAGAATATTGATCTTACAATTTCAGCATTGACATATTCTCTTTTGACTTCATATTATATCTACTCTTTTCCGAACAATTCACATACGTTTTGCATTAACTTTCAGCAATATCTTTCATTTATTACATGTATTTTTCATGAATTATATAAATACCACACATATTCTTTATAAATAATTTTAACAAAGCATGATTGTTTCGGAATTTTATGTATATACTTTTACAAAATTATTTTCTTTTGTGCATTGGTTCTCACATTGCGATTTATATCGTAAATTTTCTCAATCATGAGTGTATATTTTAAAACGTATTTTCACCCACATATATGTAACAAAAAAAAAAATGCACCAAAAAGTACACATAAAATTTTCTTAAAATCCATTGTATGAAGTATACATTTCGCGTTCTCATTCACTTCATTGTGCATATGCTTGCTTGCATGCATGAGATCACCTCTATAGACACTAGCATTTGCATTCACCTGCATGAGTGATTGCCTTACACTTTCATGATACTCCTCTCGATGAGTTTGTGATTAAATCTGCTCTACCTGGTGACATCGCCAATAACAAGACTGAGGATAAAGTTACGTCCAACGCTAAGGACATAGTGAACACATATATCAGAGAACAAGGGAAGAAAGAAGGACGTATACAAAAAAAAAGAGGAACAAAATAAAAGAAGAAGAGGAACGAAAGAAGAAGACGACGAAAAAACACATCATTTTGTAAATAAGCCAATGAATTTGTGTATTGCTTAACTTATTATTTGATTATGATGATTAATGATGCAAGAGCAAACATTGTTATGTTTTATGTCATGTTATGATTATTTTTTCAATTATGAAATGCCCTGGTCTCCAGCCAAATAACCTAAATTCAATATATCCTCATCTACAATATTGCATAACATTCCCAAATAGTGTGCGCTTTATTTTTACGGGATATCTATTAGTCCCATAAGTTTAAGTTAAGAAATAAATTTGCATGCGAAAGAGATTATGCATAACATTTGGCATGAATCTATCATGAATTGATGAATGGCTATGATTTACAACTTCTTCCACTTCATATTTTTTTATACTATTCATTAGTCCACAATCATGACCATACCTACGTAAATTCTAACCTATTCAGCAGCATAATATAATTAAACATAATTCATAGTATTCTAACGTAACATTATGTACGATATGAAATGGTTTGATTCTGTAGAAGATCATCACGATAACATGACACACGAGATGTGACGGCCCGTGTCGCGGGACCGCCCCGCGTATCCACGCAAAACCACACACACGCATGCGGAAGCTTTTAAATACACCGTGCATGGTTTCCAAATCCGTTTATTAATCACTTTTCAAACTCCTTAAAAAAAAAAGGACTCCGAGCCCGAGCGTAGAACTATCAGGCACGTGTCGAGCATCCGCGAGGGAGGCGGTTCTCTCCACGTGAACCCTTCATAGTTTTTAGTGATCCAAATGCATCAATCTCCCTCATTGATACATAAAAATCAAAAGCAATCTATGATTCTCAACTCCTTCTCGGCATAAAACCATTTTCGATATAAAACACGAAAATAATATTTTTCTAAAACTTTAGAAATTGTCACATATTTAACCTCCCAAAAACTTAAAAACCAAAATAATTATCATTTAAATCAATTTTTAAAACTCATTCCAGAACATATTTTCGGTCGACCGATTTTGAATTTCGGTCAACCGAAAAATCAGAATACAGGTTTCTCAGCCTTACGGATATTATCGGTCGACCGATACTCATCTCTGTTGAACGAAATGTTTGTAAACTGCAAAAACAGATTTCAGAAATATATTTACTCAAACCCACGAAATTCACTTTTTTCAACCAAAATGCTAAACAAACATGCATACACCTGCACCATACATAAATACACATGCTCAAAGCTTTCAAACCGGATTTTGAATCCCAAAATCCTAACTTAAGCAAAGAAATATATTTATACCAAAATACGGAAAAATATTTACATAAGGGTTCAAAATCTACATGTTGCCCTTTTAAAAAACCGAAACATGTATAACACCCTATACATGATTCTAAACATGCTCAAACATATACATGTATATTAGTACTTCCTTCCTACACTTTTATACAATTTTCCACCTATACAACTAGGTATACCAAAAATAAAGATAAGTGTTTACAACCAACACTTTAACCCCAAGAGCTATACCTCAAAAGTATTATAGCTAAAATCCCCCTTTTTGCTCACACTAGCCAACTAAGCACTTTCGGCCGGTGCCTTACCGCGACTACCTGGATCTGAAAAGAGAGGAAAAGAGAGCATGAGTCAAACCGACTCAGTGAACGGCGCCGTTGCATTTTTCCATTCTAAATGTTCCACGGGCACAACAATCACCAACAAGGACCACATATATGAATACAACATATATGTAACATGTATAAAAAACACAAGCCCTCATAGGGCACTAACATAAAAACATAAGCTAATATACACAATTAGATCACCATGTCGATATGTCAAGTTCGCCACCTAACCCAAATCAACTATACCATTGATATCCATGGATTATGTAGGGTGAAATACTACCCAACCCCAATTAGTCCTCTCATGTTTAGTTTAGGCACCCGAATTGACCCACAGTACCAAGGTTTGGCTACCAGCTTCTAGTGTATATACGAAGCACCAAACCTACGGTAGGAGGGATCTCTTAACGTCCCGTAGAGATACTCAGTATCGATGCACCCTCCGGAAGGCGCAACCCTGAGCCTCAAACACCACAGGAACCACCTGGCCAAGGATGATCACCCTATCGTCTCCGGCCTCGAATAAGACATCATTCATTAAGATTAACACTCCCATTGTTAACCGCTCATCATACCGCCACCCTAATCGGTAAATCACACGACCTCCGGGTACTAGACGAGCTCACAACTAAACCGCGCTAATCTTAACTCTCCCTATCTGGAGTAACTTTAGAGCAAGTCCGCTCACCTACTCAATCAGGTAGGGTACTAAGGTCTTGTTAGGCACACAAGCGTATGTCACCAAACTATGTTTTACTAAAAGTGCCGCTTAGAGCTAAGGTCCGCTCTCGCACCTATCCCAAGTAACATTCACATAGCTAACCGTCATGCCAACATAATAAAAATCCGTCTACCACATGTATTATAAATCATACATCGCAGGTAGAATTTAACACATCAAGCATGTTATACTATTCAACGCATCCTACAATAGTTTACCAAGTATAAAACAGTACTCAAACACTATCCATAGTAGAAATTTAGATATCCACATGCTAAAGTATCCAATCATCCTAATTTAAACCAGGAAAATGCAAGATCAAGCTAATTCATGAGTACCCAAAAATTATTGTTAAACCTTAAACAGATTTTACTATCCACAGCATGCCATGAAACCGATATTACCAAGCATGAACCACACATGTACACACATAATTTAAAGGCATTACACATAGAAAGAAGCACCGGCTCACCTCGAATCCGAAACCCTAGGACCTCCTACGCGCCAAACCTCGGTCGGAATCCGACGAATTTGGGTCCACGCTAGGCTCTCGACTCTGGGAACTTGAATCCGAAATTCAAGCCAACATCCCACGCTCCAATTGCAAGGATCAAGCTGGAACTCAAGGGGGAAGTTCTCCTCACTCTGCTCGGTGTTTAAAAATGGCGAATTGGACTCGCTCGCGCGCTTCAACCTGACTTATACCGTTCGCTCGTGCATTTTCGGTCGGACCGGTAATAGGTTCGGTCGGACCGAAACCCTCTCGTTGCACAGCACAAACAGAATTTAAACCCTACTGAAAAAAACCTCGCGTACCGACACACGCCATCACAGTGTCTAGAAGTCCTAACCGAAGAACTTCACCCGACACGCAACCAAGATCATCAAACAAGACGAAAAACAAAAAAACGGAAATCACGTTCTCACATCCCTCCCCACAAAGTGATTCAGTCATAACCAAATCAAAATAACCTCGGATTAGCGAGCGTTGCAATCGCTGCCTCGGCTCCCACGTAGCCTCCTCAAACTCGCGACTACGCCAAAGTACCTGAACCAAAGGAACGTCTTGTTCCGCCAAGACCTTCTCCTTTCGCTCAAGAATCTGAACCGGCCGCTCCTCAAAAGAAAGATCCTCCTGAACGGGAAGCGACTCCTCAGCAATCATACGAGACGGATCCCCTAAGCACTTCCGAAGCGTCGAAACGTGAAAAACGTCGTACATGTGATAACGACTCCGGCAAGGTTAATCTGTAGGCTGAACCCTATAAGAAGTTAGTCCTCTCATATTTTATAATGCAACACAACACTTTAGGTACCGCAGCACCAAGGATCTGGGTCAGACACGGTGCACGTCGCGTCCTCCAGTACCCTACAGCGGGGGCGATCCCTTTTGGCCCTAAGGGAGTTACTTGATCTACCGGCCTTTCCGGAATTGCCGATTCAAGCCTCACCTGGTCTCGTAGCCGCCACCCTGGCCTCAAGCTGGCCTTAACCACGCCCACTAGTCTCTCTTCTCTCGAGACAACGAATCTGGGACTCCAGGCGCCTACATCGTCCCATTTCGATCCCGGTCAATATCCACTCGACTCACGGGAAAACGAACCTAGGCGATGCAGTCCAACGAAAGAGTCCCACCACAAATATTTTTACTTTATCAAATCTCATTAGCGCTCATATTGTCGATGTCTCTAATCACAACAATACTCACATTGGGCACACCAATCGTATAAGTACTAGTGATAGACATACAACGGTTTCCACGCTAATAACATATTTCCAAATCCGGATATCACATAAATGAAGAGAGAGTATTTTTCGAAACATGCCAAAGCCAAATAACATATTCACATAAATCACATTAGCGTTCACGTTGTCGATGTCCACAATCACAAACAAGTGAAAGACATACAACAGTTTCCACGCTAAAAACATAATAGGCACCACATCAAACTGGCATGTTTTCATTCTCATATAAACATCATGCTAACCATCTAAGCATGCTCACAAATCATGTATCACATAATATAGGGTCAACCACCCCACATAAATCTCACAACAACATACATGCTAGAATTCACATAATCCATCACAATCCGTATGCTTTACATCACAAGCATTTCGAACAACCGAAAAGTACAACTCTCTCACGGGTACATACCAAAAATATCAAAACAAAGATCAAATGCGAGCCCCTTTTATCATGTTCAACTCACGCCTATCCCTAGTTGGCAACTCCGAACTTACAAGGGAAAGTGAAAGAATACACGAGAGAAACAACGCACATCACAACAATCCGCTCTACTAATGGTATTGCTAGAGCAATCGGCTCTCATACCATCTAAGTAGGTCAATCACGCGGACAACACAAGTCAAATGCCACATCGCACCTCTACTACAACAGAACGGCGCAGGCGGCGCACACACAGACGATACAACGAACATGTCTCACACACACACATACACGGACAGATTCTACCAAAGGTATTAATCCATCAATCGTGCTTTAATACTCTTCTAAATAACAACTAAGTCAAAGTCACTACAACAGGTATAACTAAAGCGTAGGCGGCTCTCAAAGTCACTAAGTCAAGTCTAACGCATTCTACATGTTACAAAGTAAACCTTTCTATACAGATATAAATCTGGCAGTCATGCCACAATACTCACTCAAACTACAAGAAAGTCGGTAAGTCGATAACGTGATAAACATAACATGTATGTCAAGCCGACAAGCTAATAGATGCCACATCTACCTAGATGTCCGAACAAGTCATAACAAAGCCGAATGTCACTACTACTACGGTACTAATCCAACCACATGCTAAGGTACTTCAAGTACTAGCTCGAATATACTATTACATTAACACGAGCGGGCATCCACACAATATATACATCAACATAACATAATTAAAATCAACATAAACACATAAGTGAGACCGCGGGTTCACTCACCTATGTCCCGGTCTTACCAAACCGAGACCTGACGAACGGCATGAAACCCCGGAACTCAACAGAATACGACCACATTAACACGTTTACGAAGCCGAGGCGAAGCGACGAAATATCCGAGATCGCCGGAGAAGCTCGCTGGAGACGGTCGGCGGCGACTTCAGAGGCGGCGGCGGCGGTCGGAGCAAACGGACGTCGGAGGAGGTGATGACGACCACCGGAGACGACGGCTGGAACAATAGAAGCGGCGGCGAGGCGGCGCGGCTGAACTGGGCAGAGGCACGGAGATGGAGATCCGGCATGACGGTGCACGATCGGCGGCAAATGGGCTTCGCAGCGGCTCTGGCGACGTCAAGGAGTCATGGAGAAGGTCATGGACGGCGCCAGGTGAGCCGCGGCGGTGTCCGGAATCGACGGCGGCCTAGAATCTAGGGTTCGGCTCAGCGACGCGAAATCGAGCACGAGAGAGATAGACGACGAGCCAGAGGAGGAGGAGGGGGGCTGAGGCGTAGCGCGGCGACGCGCACCGGCGGCGGGCGGAGTGGCGATCAGCGACGGGCGCGCGCGCGAGAAAGACGAGAGACGCGAGTGAGAGAGGGAGACAGACGAGCGACAGAGAGAATGTAGCGGGCGCGGGATCGAGTCTGGGCGAGTCAAGTCGACTCGTCCAGCAGGTCGGGTTCTGGGCTGAGCCACTTTGGCTCGGTCGGCCAGGTCCGAACCCAAATGGGCCCAAATCAAGCCAAAAGCACACCAAATCAATCCAAACAAGTCCAAATCAATTCCAATACAAATAGAGCACCCAGAAGCCAAATAAATCTCTCGAACAAACTCAAAACAAAACCAAATTAAACTCCGAATAAATCCGATTTAAAACAAATATTAACATTACGAAAATCCCGAACCTTACGCATATACTTATTCATGAAGTATCATTCACATGGTTAGCATACCATCAACATATGAGCATCATATAACATATAAAACATGATCTTATAATTAACAAATCATCCAACTAGGGTTTATTACCCGGCAAGGCATGATTAGCATAAACATGTCATAGTAAACACATAGTTTACACCACAACATGCTAGCATACCATGCATACCACATACACACTCGGTGTAAACTGCTCACCTCAAGATTCAAAGTATTTCCCGCAGCCCTCACCGCGTCACTCCGCCGAAACGCAAGAAAGCGGTATCTACGCGTAAAGGAGATCCGAGAGAGTGAGAAAATCAAGTTAATTCTAAGAAAATCAAAGAAAATGGGATCATCACCTAGGAGGGACTCACCTAGGGCTCCAGCACTTCTGAATCTCGGGTAGAATGAAAAATAACCCCCAAACAACACTAAAAACAGTCCTCACCAACTCTCACCTGCTCCGATCGGTCGACCGAAACAACTATCGGTGCAAAAACAGATTAGATTTCAGCACTTGGTCGACTCGACTCGAAACGCGCCCTCACACCGACGGGTCCCCTACTAGGCCAGCCCGCCCTAGACGCGATCACACAAGCGAAAATGCTACGCAAGCGAAATCTAAGGTCGCACGCAAAATTTTACATACA
This sequence comes from Xerophyta viscosa, assembly GCA_002076135.1. Taxonomy (NCBI): domain Eukaryota; kingdom Viridiplantae; phylum Streptophyta; class Magnoliopsida; order Pandanales; family Velloziaceae; genus Xerophyta; species Xerophyta viscosa. Next base: position 210,127 of record MJHO01000319.1, on the reverse strand, counting down.
TTACCAAGCATGCAAATGAACACAAAACTAACACGAATTCGAACACGGGCCTCACAAAAATTCTACGAGTGTATACTAGCCAACCCAAGTATACTCTATCCCAAAACAATCCCTGAAAGCTAATGCCGAGCTAAGCACCCTAAACTGATGCCCTGCCACGACCGAGCGGATCTGAAAAGGAGGGAAAAACAACGGGTAAGTCATAAGACTCAGTGAGCGGCACGATCGCGTCGAACGGCGCGACTAACGACCGCGACACCTCTCACCGCACACAAAATTGACAACAACATTGCATAAACATTTCATAATCAGTTCAACATAACAATATGAGCAATAAGTCATGCTAAGCAATAAAACCCACTACGTCAACTTATGCCATTATCTTTGTTATGTTAGCGTTCGACTAGACTAACCACCTGTTAGTCCTTTCATATTTAATCTTTTTAGGTACTCGCACCCGTGCGCTTGGGTATCATGCGCAGTACCAAGGATCAAGAATCGTCCGCAAGTGCACATAAGCGGCTACATGACCCTCAGTGGAGGCGATCCCATGGACGTCTAAATGGGAGCTGCTCGGAACTGGTCAATATTCGGAGTGACCTCAACGAGCCTCGCCTAGTATCGTAGCCACTGCCTCGGCCAAAGGGTCGATCGAAACTACGTCCACTGGCCCCTTCTGGGCTACACATTCATTTCTGGCGCTTCCGCGGCTTCGGCCCGTCACCTATCCTATGTCGTACTACAACAACCTCCGGGTAAACGAACGAGCTTAACGGTACATTACGCCTCAAACTATTTCTCTCGTTATTAGCATTTCACAAACCCATGTGAACCACAATGCTCTACCTCGAGCAACCACAAATCTCAAAGGCACCAAAAGTAAGGCGTACACTTGCTCATACTAATCGGCCCAAACACATAAGCATCATATAACATCCCACATCATTCTAGCATGTCTTGCTACATAATTAACATCATGCTAACACTAAGCATGCTTATTTCATCATAACACAAATTCTAGGGTTTACCATCCAACATAATCATCATACAATCAATGTACATACTAGAAATACAATTTTAGGGTTAGATACTCATGCTAACAATCACAACAAACCAACAAGCAAGAGGTGCGAACCCGCTCACCTTAACAAGCCACAAAACCCGAATCCACGAGCTCCGGAATGAACTGATGCACCACCGGGCGAGAGAAATTGAAGAGGAGATTTTGGAGGGTAAAGGACCAACTTAGCACTTGGAATCGAAGGAGTAAACAAGGAGGGAAAGAGAGAGGGAACTTACCTAGGTCAAGGGGAGGGGAAGACAGCACTAGCGCAATGGAGAAGTGGAGAAGGGGATGAATGAAAATGGCTAAGTCTTGAACTTATAAAACGGTTCACCCCAAATTTCGGTCAAACGATAAGGGTTTCGGTCGACCAGAAAACCCCTGAACATCCCAAACACAAATCAAAACACAAAATTTCCAAAACTACACTCGAACACGCACACCTCCGTATCGACGGGGCCACCTCCCTCGTGACTCGCCTGCCGTACGACCGACCAAGCATACACGTAGTATGAGGGTCTCACAGACAAACAAACAAACACAAAACATGATTGAGAAATTAAGAGCCTTACAGGCATGCTCCATGAGGACATGACCTTATAATTCACAAGGTACGGCCCATAGGGTCGCTACCTTTTCACGATATATCAGGTGGTCCATGCGGGCGCTACCTTTTCATAACATAACCGAGTATGGTCCAGGGGCCATTGCTTTATTTTCACAAAATGCGGTCCCTACGGCAGCCACTTTTTCATAATGTAACTAAGCTAGGTCCATGGGACCACTGTGTTATAACTATAAGGTATGGTCTATAAGACCGTTATCTTTCCACGACATCGCAAAGTATGGTCCATGAGGCCATCGCTTCATAACCTTTAGGGTACGGTCCATAGGACCATTACCTCTCCATGGCATAACCAAGAATGGTCCATGGCGTCCATCGCTTTATAACCTCAAAGCATGATCCACGGTGTTCATGACCTTAACTCATATTCTTGGTCCAAAGTGGCTATTCTTTTATAACCAAAGGCATGATCCACGGTATTTATGACCTTGTTTTATATCTCGAAGCATGACTCACGACGTCCACTACTTCATAACCTCAAGGCATGATCCACGGTGTTCATGACCTTACTTCATATATCGAATCTTGGTCCAGAGCGACCATTCATTCATAACCCTAAGGCATGATCCACGATGTTCATGACATTATCTCTAAAGTATGGTCCATGGCGTCCATCGTTTCATAACATCAAGGCATGGTCCACGACGGGTATTGCTTTATATCCGAAAGGCATGATCCACGATGTTCATGACCATGGTTTATTGATCCAGATGGATCTCGGTACAAGAAGGACCGATGCAGTTCGAGGTCGGCAGGACCAATACCGAGGTCGGCAGAGCCAAGACCGAGGCAGGCATGACTAAGACCGAGGTGGACAAGGCTGAGGCCGAGATGGGGCCGAGACCGAGGTGGTCTAAGCCGAGGCCGAGGTGGGCATGACCGAGACCGAGGTGGACAAGGCTGGGGCCGAGACTGAGTTGGTCCAAGCCGAGGCCGACATCAGTAGAGGCGTGACCAGGACCAAGGCTGGCGTGACTGAGACCGAGGTGGACAAGGCTGAGGCCGAGATGGGGCCGAGACTGAGTTGGTCCAAGCCGAGGCCGAGGTGGGCATGACCAAGACTGAGGTTGGCATGGCCGAGGTGGTCCAAGCCGAGACCGAGAGTGGCAGAGGCGTGACCAAGTCCGAGACTGGCGTGACTAAGACCGATATCGACAGAGGCGTGACCAAGACCAAGGCTGGCGTGACCGAGACCGACATCGGTAGAGGCGTGACCAGGACCAAAGCAGGCGTGACCGAGACCGAGAATGGCAGAGGCATGACCGAGTCTGAGGCAGGCATGACCGAGACCGAGAGCGGCAGAGGCATGACCCAGGCCGAGGTGGGCATAGCCGAGGTGGGCATGGCCGAGACCGAGGTGGGCATAGCCGAGACCGAGGTGGGCATGGCCGAGGCCGAGGTGAGCAAAGCCGAGACCGACCCAGTTCGCAAGCGCGTGGAACACTAAAGGTTGTGAGTCACGGAAGACGAAATGTCAGGCGTGGAGGACCAAGAGTCAAGCGCGGAAGACGAACAATCGGTTCAATGAACCTGGACAAAGAGCTCGTTGGAACCCTCAATGGGAATTCAATATATCATTTATTGTAAAGTAGTTAATTGCAATAATTAATGTACTACAACAAATGTATTTCGATTAGTCTATAAATACTAATGGAAAAACTCAGGAAAAGTAATCCCCTTTCCACCAAAAATACTTTCTCTCTTTTCTTGGCTTGGTTTGTAGTTGCATGGAGCATGGCCAAAAGCCATAGCCATGGCCGGCCACCCTTGACCTCCCTAGATCCGAAATATTAATCCTACTTGTTCGCCGGATAAATCAATCGTGGGAACAAGTCCGGATCATTTATATGTCAAAGCATGGCCACGGCGGACATTCTTTCATAACCCCTAAGGCATGATCCACGGTGCTCATGTCCTTATATTATAGCCATCGCTTTATAACCCAAAGGCATGATCAACGGTGTTCATGACCTTATCTCATATCTAACCCCAAAGGCGTGATCCACGGCGTTTATGACCTTATCTCATGTCTCAAAGCATGATCCACGGTGTCCATTGCTTTATAATCCCAAGGCGTGATCCGCACTGTTCATGACTTTATCTCATCCATTGCTTTATAACCCCAAGGCGTGATCCACGATTTTCATGACCTTACGTCATACGTCAAGGCATGGTCCATGGCGACATTTGCTTCATAACCCAAATCCACGTCATTCATAACCCCTCCTCGTATATCAAAACCTGGTCCATGGTGACCATTGCTTCATAATCCTAAGGACCCGATCCACGACATTTTATAACTTTAAATCACCTTCCAGTATGGTCCATGGGGCCATCACTTCATAACTTTCAGGGATCGGTCAACGTGGCCGCTACCTTCTAGCTATATTTCCAGCGTGGTCCGTGCGACCATCTCTTTATAATCTTTAGGGGACGGTCAATATGGCCGCTACCTTCCAATTATCCTTTTCAGCGTGGTCTGTGGGACCATCACTTTATAATTTTACGGAACGATCAATTTGGCCGCTATCTTCCAGTTACCCTTTCCAACTTGGTCCATGGGGCCATCGCTTCTTACCTTCAGAGAACGACCAATGTGGCCGCTACCTTCCAGCCACCTTTTAAGCATGGCCCATGGGGCCAATGCTTTATAACTTTCAAGGAATGGTTTACAGCGTGGTCTATTGGACCATCGCTTTATAACTTTTAGGAAACGGTCAATGTGATTGGTGCCTTACAGCTGCCTTCCAGCGTGGTCCATAGGGCCATCGCTTTATAACATTTACTGCTACCTTTGAAAGCATATCGAGGCATTGTCCATGAGATCATTGTTTTATAACTCTAGTGGTGTGGTCCATAGGACCATTGGCTTATAATTCACGAGGTATAATCCATGGGATCATTATCCGACAAGCATTCATTTATTATTTAATGAGATGCTGATATTATAGATAATAACTTCGCTACATTTGCCGGACAAAATGTGGTATCTCTTTGTCTTTGCCCAACCTTTTTCCAAAGGATTGGACAAAGAGGGGCAACTGTCGACACCCCATTTTGTCCGGGCTATCAGTATGCACTAACGAAATGCACTGATTAGAGCTCACAAAATATAGTTAAATTTAGCCTCACTGAATTTACTTAATTAGGTCAGATTAAGCTCGACCACTATGATTAAGTCCAATTAACACCGATTAAGCTCAATTAGATGTATTTCGCGACGTGCATATATATGCCGACATATACACATACGATAATATACATATATACATTTATATGCGATAACATCTAAGATATACATATTACATACGATGATACACGTGTATACATGCACAGATATGTGACACATGATAACGTAGCATATACACAAATATATACATATGTATCCGCATATATAAAATAATATAATAATTAAATAAAAAAGGAGAAGAAAGTAGAAGGGGGGATCCCTGCTGCCACCTTCCCCTCCTCTTGTTTTTTTCTTCCCCTCACCATGCCCCTCCATCACTGTAAGGTTCCGATTTTCGGTTTTGTATTATCGGAGTGATTTTAGATCAATCGAGGGTTTTGATTGATTCTTGGTTGCTTGATTTGTTTATGATTTGACTTGGAATTTGATTTGGATCGAAATCAAGTGTTTTGGGCCGGATTGGGCCCAATTTGGGCTGGACCCGGCGGACCGAGCAAACTTGGCTCGGCCTGGCCGAGCCCAATCGCGTTCGGACGCGCGGGCGAGCTATTAGGCTCGAGCCCGACGCGCCCGAACCGTTTCTCTGTCTCTCTCTCACTCTCGCTCTCTCGCGACTCTCCCGCTCTCTCTCGTCGTTCCGTCTCTCTCTCCGCTCGCGCTCGACCGCGCCGCTCGCCGATCGCCGCCGACCGTCTCGCCGGCGCGCGCACGACGCCGTCTTCGCCTCTCCCCCTCGGCTGCTCGCCGTCTCTCGCGCGCGATCCTCTCTCGGTCGCGGAACCCTAGATCGGCCGCCGCTGGTTTCGCCGCCGCCGTCCGCCACGACTCGTCGCCGATGCCAGAGCCACCTTAGGCACCGCTGCTGTCGATTCGAGGTGATTCTCCGGGTTGGTGCTCATCTCTCTCCCTCGGCATGTGCAGCTTGCTCCGCTGTCTGCCGTCGCTCCGGTCGCCGCCGCGATGCTCGGCCGCCTGCCCGATGCGCGTGTTAGAGATGTTGATCGTCGCTGCCTCCTTCGATTGCTCTGTCTCGCCGTTCGCGCGCCGGTCGGGCCGCCTCCGGCGAGGATCTCCGGCGATAACTCAGGCCGCTCCGTCGTCCTGCCTGAGCTCGTGGATGCTTTGGCGACGGTGATTTCGGTTAACTCGAGGGTTTCGCCGTCTTTCGGGTCTCGTGTCGGTAGGACCGGGACGTAGGTGGAGTGGATCCTACGGTTACACTTTTGGTTTATTTATGTATGCTTGTTGTATTGTGTTATACTTAGCATGGACATTTATTGATTTTGTAGCATGTTAAGTGGCATGGTATCTTAACTAGGATTGGTATTTGTAGGCCATGGTTTGCTAGGTTAATACCGTAGTAGAGGTGGCCTTTGACTATAGCATGCTAGATCGGACATCTAGATAGATGTGACACTTAGTTACTCGTAGGTATAACATACGGGTTGTATTATATGTTACCGGTATTTTCGTCACCTGAGTGAGTATAGGGAGCGAGATTGCCAGGGTTTATACTTCTAGGAGGGATGAGTGGATGGGTAAACATGTTCTGTTCTTATGCACCACTTTGTGTAGTTGGAGCGCCGTTGCGTTCTAGTTTGTAACATGTCGTATAGGTCGTTGACCTATCTTGCTACTTGGAAGAGTAATTAGGGGCAGTAACTGCCGGGATTAATACTCTTAGTTAAGGATTTGTTGTGCTTTGGAACATGTTTATTGTGGCACGTGTGTGTGCTTGACTCTATCTAGTGCGTGAGGGCGCCGCCTGCGCTGGTTATACTTGGGGTAGATGTGTTGCTGCGACACTAGACCTGTGTCGGTTACGCATGGACTAGCTTTTTATAGTCGTTCTGAACGGGTTCCGCCGTTTGTATAGTATGCTTGTTCTTGTTTGCATGGAGGTTGGGACGGTTATTTCAAGATCTACAACGGGAACCATATAGGACATGGGTAAAACATGGTGGTGTTATATGTGTGCTTGTAAATCTTGATTGGGATGTCTTGCGTATTTCCATGTGTTTGTTTAGCATATATTTTATAATTGGTTACCGTCGGGATTGAGCATGTAAGGCTTTATGCTAGACTATGCTTTTGGCGGTGGATATGAATGCTATTTTATGCATGGTTTTGATGTTGCCTAGTCATGCTGTGAACGGGTGTTCTAGAAAATGCAATGCGATAGGGAGATCGGAGATAATGGTTCTTGGTTTCCCGGGCATAGGGGAAGGCTGTATAGGTATGGTTCTACCTTGCGAATGTATTTGAGTTGATTACTCTAGATATACATGTGGTAAGATGGTTCGATATGTGTTAGGCGATAGCACTCGGACGGATTACTCTACATTATTATAGATGTAGTAGGAGTAATGTTGTATAAGCCACGATTAGGGCTTGTTTAGCCTTGTTCTGAGTGGGTTAGGTAAATGTGTGATTGTTTTTAACTAGTATGGAACGGGTTGGGATTTGCGCATGTTAGTTTTATCTGGCTGAGTATGTGGGTGGGTTCCCTGGTTAACTCGTGATAAACTAAACTGTGGTATGTGAGCGTGTTTGCTCTGTATGTTTTAGCATTGGATTTATGCTTTCACATGTGTTGACATGCTTGAAATGTGGTTGTGGCATGTGTAAATGAGTATGATCATGTTAGAATTTTATACATAGATTTGTGATTACTCGTGGATTACATTGTTGGTATGGCCGTTTACATGGTTTAAAAGCATCGGTTTATGTGGATTAGCATGTGGGTTGTGATGTATTTTCTTTACTACGGATAGTGTTTGAGTGTATTGACTTGGTAAACACTTTAGTAGAATGTTGTTCACTGGTATAACATGCTTGATTTGTTTTGTTCTACCTAGCTTATGTATGGGTTATAATACATGTGGTAGGACGAGAATGATATGTTTGGCATGACGGATAGCTATGTGGTTTTTGTTTACTGTGGATAGGTGCGTGAGCGGACCTTCTCTAGCGCACTTTAGTAAAACAGGGTTTGTGAACATACGCTTGTGTGGCCTAACAGGACTTAGCTCTACTATTGAAGTTAGGTGAGCGGACTTGCTCTAGAGTTACTCCAGGTAGAGAGGATTAAGATTAGTCGCGGTTTAGTTGTGAGCTCGTCTAGTTACCGGAGGTCGTTATGGTTTTTACCGACTAGAAGGTGGCGGTTTTTATGACGAGCGGTTAACAACGGGAGTGTTAATCTTAATGAAATGATGTCTCTATTGAGGCCGGTAGGCGTAGGGTGATCACCTTGGCCATGGTGGTTCCTACGGTGTGCGAGGCTCAGAGTTGTGCCTTCCGGAGGGCGCGCAGCGACTGAGTATCTCTTATGGGACGCCGTGAGATCGCTCCTATCCGTAGGTTTGGTGCTTCGGATGTGCACTAGAAGCGGGTAGCCAACCTTGGTGCCGTGGGGTCAATGTCAGGTACCTGAAAACTAAATATGAGAGGGACTTAAACTGGTTTTGGGTTAGTGATTTCCACCCTAAACATAATCCAAAGATTATCAATGGTATAATTGATTGGGTTGTGTGCGGACTTGTCTCATAATTGACATGGTAGCTTGGATCTGTTTATTAGCTTATGATTTATGTGTTGTGCCTTGGATAGCTTATATGCTTTTGGCATGTTTTAAATTGTTTTATCTTGCGGTTCAGTGCAAGGTGGTTTATTATTCGTTGAGCTTTGTTTTAAGCTAACGATGGTTGCTTTTACCCTTATATATGTTCTGGGTGGTTACTCGTTGTTGGCATGCATGACTGATGTATGTATACGAGAGTGGTTTGACATGCGAGTTATGTATTGGTATGCGAGTTATGTTTGCATACTGTATATGTATGGGCATGTGGGTTTTATTATGTGCATCTGTTTGCGTTAGCTTCTATGCTTGCGGGTGTGATGCATGTCAGTGTTTGACCGGTGCCTTAGCAGTTGACGTAGGGGACTGCTGAGGAGGGTCACTCACTGAGTATATTTTATATACTCACGATACTACCTTTTCCCCTCAGGTCTTTGCGAAGTCCGCTGGCGATCTTAGAGCGAGCTTCAGGGTGCTGAGGATTGTAGTGGGATCAAAATGTAAAATTTTAATCTTTTTCCGCTGTGTTTTTAATCAACTTTAATTGTTGTATTATTGTGAATTGGAAGTACCAGCTCATAACGTCTGCTTTATTGTTTAAAATTTACCGGCCCCCGGCCCTGGGGCGCCACAATCACCCACACCATACCTCCATTAAATGCATTGACATCCATCCACACCAAAAAATGCCTATATATTCTAAGGGGAGCTAAAGAACAAGAGGGGGGGCGGCGGGCGGAGCTCGGGCCGATGTCGTGCGTGTGAGAGAGAGAGAAAGAGAGAGAGAGAGAGAGAGAGAGAGAGAGAGAGAGAGAGAGAGAACAAAAGAAGGAGAAGGAGAAGACTCGCCCAGCTCGGTGGCCTCTTTATCGTCACCCCTACTCACATCTCCGACACTTTACCAAGCTCACCTAATTGCCGACGCCGTCGCAGCGTCGGAGAAATCCATGGCTCACTGTCTTCGGCTCCTGCGAGTTGCACCTACGAGCTACACGCCAAGAAATCCGAAGGTAATCTCCTAAAACAGTTCCACATTCATCAAAAGACCCGAGGCGCCGCCGTGGCTTGGTCGTTGGCGAGCCACGACTGCAGAAAACGAAAATAAAAAAAATAGCTGAAATTTGCACCCGCGCATACCTCCGCGTAGAAGCATCGATACCAAATTTAGATATCGCCATTGGACTCAGGATAGTCGAAAACCCTAGGAAGGGGTTCACCGTGGCCGTCGGAGAACGCCACCAGCTCCGGCCAAACGGCCGGCCGCCAGCAGGGTTAATCCCTGCGCGCTGACTCGAGCACGCGCTCGGATCCAGCCCAGGCGCTGCGCGCGCCTGGGCGCGAGCCTTCGGCTCGCGGACTGGACCAAGTGGTCCAATACGGCCCAATTAGGGCCCAATTAGCATTTTTAATTAACCTTTAAGTATTTTAATTAATTAAGAATTATTTTTATATTAGTTTATAAATTATAATTATGTTTTAACCCTGAGTCTATTGAATAAATTAAATTTAAGGTCCAGTTAAATTAATAATCATATATTTTTATATATTACATGTAAATAGTTCACGTTATATAAAATTCGGAGGAGCGGGATATCTCCGCCGAAAATAAAAACTTTAAATAATAATAAAAGATCAAGGGAAAAGCGACGGATATTGCTTTTTCCTATTTTATGTGAAATTTCAAAAGGTAATCTTCTTAATATTTAAATATCCGGGGAAGAGATGGATATTTTTTTCCCCATCAATAATGAACACGTATAAACATATTACTCGAGGAGGAGATGGATATTTCTCCCCCTAGTAATAAATACACAAAGAAAAGACTAAATAAATATAATATTAAGAACGAGATGGATATCTCGAATAACCAAGGGGCGATGAAGAGAAAACGACACGGGGCTGAGCCCCACAATAAAAATAACCTTTCTTATGAATCCATGCATAAATGTACACACATATCATAAGATGTATAAAATGCATTTATATATTTATATTTTTTATACGTTAATGTCATATCATAAATGGATACATGATTCTGTTGTACATGTACGAACGTATATATACTCGTAAATCAATAAAATACATGCATATTGGTAATAGAGATTTGATTTCTACATTTATAAGGGTTAGGAACCGGATGGATCCTAGTCTAAGTAACTGAAATAAATAAATATGAATGATCGAAATAGGAAGTGATGGATATTATTCTCCTAATACGACCAGACATATTTATAAAAATCAAATCACATTCAAATAAAAAATATATAAAAACAAGATGATGGATATTATCCCGGCAGATATATATTCTTTATTTGGATGTGCCTGCCTAATGTGATTTAGAGAGTAAGGTGGATATCGATCTTTCTTCTTTACATTAGGCAGATAATTAACTATGCATTTATAATGAAAAATATGTGATAAATATAAAATCCAAAATTATTTTGATCACCTATAGAGTACCCTCTTTCAGGGGCGCTGTGACGGCCCGTATCCCGGGACCGCCCCGCGTATCTACGCCAAACCACACACACATGCGGAAGCTTTTAAAATAACCATGCATGGTTTCCAAACCAAAGACAATAAGTATTTGAAAGCTCTTTTAAGACAAACCCGAGCCCCAGCGTCGAACTATCAGGCACGTGTCGAGCATCCGCGAGGGAGGCGGTTCTCTCCACATGAACCTTCCATAGCTTGTTAGTGATCCAAATGCATCAATCTCTCTCATTGATACATAAGCATAAAAAACAACCTAAGGTTCTCAACTCCTTCTCGGTACGAAAACCATTTTCGACATAAAATACGAAAATAATATTTTTCTAAAACTTTGGGAATTGTCACATACCTTAGATATGTCCCAACAATCCTCCCAAAAGCTTAAAAATCAAAATAGTTATCATTTAAATCGATTTCAAAAACTTATTCCAATCAATCGGTTCGACCGATTTCGGTTATCGGATGGACCGAAAAAAATCAAGACTACAGGTTTTTCAGCCTTACGGACATTTTCGGTCGACCGGATGGATATTTCGGTCGACCGAAATATCAGTAATCTGCAAAAATAGATTTCAGAAAACACATCTCCCAAACCTCCGAAATCCACATTTTTCAAGCAAAATGTAAAACATGCATGCACACACATGCATCATACATAATTACCACTACTCAAAGTTTTCAAACCGGATTTTGAAACCCAAAATCATATTTTTAGCAAAGATATGTATTTATGACAAAATACGGAAAGGTATTTACATAAGGGTTCAAAATCTACAATTGCCCTTAAAACCAAGAACCGAAACATGTATAACACCCTATACATGATTCTAAACATGCCCAAACATATACATATATTAGTACTTCCCTTTCTACACTTTATAACAATTATCCACCTATACAACTAGGTATACAAAATATGAATTTTTCTAAGTGTTTATAACCAACACTTAACCCCCTAAAGTTATACCTCAAAATACTAAAGCTAAAGGATCCTCCTCTCGCTCACCCCTAATCGCCTAAGCACCCTCGGCCGGTGCCTTTCCGCGACTACCTGGATCTGTGAAAGAGAGGAAGAGAAGAGC
>MJHO01000319.1:161732-197149 GCA_002076135.1 Xerophyta viscosa | reverse complement strand
TCTAACGAGGCCGCGTACGAACGAGAATTTTTCGTAAAAATCAAAATTTTATATGAGAGGGGCCATTTTTGCCAATTATAAACTTCGTCCATACTTTTTGCAAAATAAATTGGTCCTGTTTTGCAATTTAGCAAAGAAATGGATTTTTCGCGTAATATCAAAAATCGCGAACGAAGCGTTCGCCGCTGCTGCGCCCCGCGCGCGTGATCGCCGTTCAACGCGGGAGAATCGGTCTTGGGAGCTCACCACGTCGTCAGCGCCTCATACGCGGCGTGACGGCTATATATGGCGGCGATCGGAGCTCGGACGAGGGGGAACCGAAGAGGAAGCTCTCGGCCGGGAAAAAAAAAAAATCGAGAGAGCGAGAGGGAGAGAAAGAGACCCCTGCCACGGCCTGCCACCAGCACCACCTACCATCTACGACGACGTCTCCGCTGCCGCACGGCTTCGCCGCTGCCCGCGCCGCCGGATAGAGCTTAAAATGAAACTTCGGTTAATCGAGGTGGCGACTCCAAACTTTCTTTCCCCCATCCGGAGGAAGGTCGTCAACACCTCTCATCGAACATCAGGAACCTCATATACACCGTTTATTGCTCAGTACTCGATTGAAATGTAGGATAGAAATCGAACTTGACGGTCAAGATAAAAAAAAAAAAGCAAAATTTTAGTAATACAGCCCAGTGAAGCAAATTTTGAGTAATACAACCCAATCTCGCAAAATACGATTTTAAATGCCAGACTTCCCACCTATTTATTAGCCTAAGACAAAAGTAATCTACTTATTAATTAACTAAATTTCCAATTAAATAACCTATTAAGACAATCCACCAATACCAACAACCACAACAGCCACTTGAACGCGGAGCAGAAGAAGAACGTTTCTACGATGCCCGAAATTACGGGATTGCCCCTCTCCCTCTACCTCTCCTTCCAAATCGCCCCGCCCTTAATTCCCTCCTTCGTTCCCCGCCACCCCGTGATCTCGAGATCCATCCTTTTTTTCTTCTTCCGTGAATTCGTTCTGCAGCGATCCTTCTTGATCATGGTGGTCGGCGCGCTCGGTTTATCTTAATTTTTCCTTTTTTGGTTTTTGTTTTTTTTTGGTTTGAGGTAGAGTTGTTGGAATAATGGATTTCGGATTGGAGAAGCTGTGGAAGGGCGAGGGAGAGTCCACCGATGTGTATTACCAACTCCGCCCGGAATGCACCGACGTCCCCAAGACTGGCTTTAAGATAAAGGTGATTTTTTTTGCCTTGGGATCGATATATTCAAGCGACTTCATTGATGAGGCTGTTGGTTTTGACGATGAATTTGCTCATACTGAAGAAATATGTTAACTATTCATGCAGGCTGGTAAAACTCTTAGTGAAAGAAGATGGCGTGCCGCATTTGGTCCAGAAGGGCATGTTGACTTTGCCCCGACATTGAGCAGAATTCATCGTGGAGTAAGTTTCAATTATGAAAGTTTCTATTAGATGTAACTGACTTTAAAATGAATTGTTAAGTTGAGGTTTCAAATGGCTTAGAGTCAAGTCATATGTTTGCTTTATGTTAAAATATGTTCCTCGGGCAAATGTTTTAAGATCCTTTATTCTTATCATGGATGTTAAAAGAGAGGTTGATCTTTAAGCTTTTTCCCCTCTAAGCATAATCATGATCGGCCTTATTTATACATGTGACCAGATGCTATTTCTTAAGGCTTATGAACGATTTTTCAGTCATTTCTCAGAGAAAACATTACTATTATCACTGTTCTTTTTTTTTTTTTCTTTTGTTATATAGGGTATACATCCTACAATTAGAGGTGAGGTCTGGGAGTTCTTACTTGGTTGCTTTGATCCAAGAAGTACCTTTGAGGAGAGAGAGAAGCTAAGGCAGCGGAGGAGGTATTCCATCCCTATGATTAACCTGTAAAGCTGAAGATTATTATCAATATAAAAATAATCATGCTTTTAGTTAGTTCCGTTTACTTGCAATACTACAAAGAAGTAATCGGTTCAAAGCCGTTCATGTGTATCCTAATATCATATTCTAATAAACTGTTGCATTAGAAGCACCATAGATTATGTCTAAAAACTATGAAGCTGTTAAGAACACTAAAATTTTGTTGTATTGAAGGTGTAGACATGCTTGTTGTCTCTCCAAGTTTTGTGAATTGTCACTTACTGGTCTATCAGTATTTCAGTTCTATAGTTGCTTCATGAAAATTTTGCATAAGAAAAGTTGAATTGATGGTCCAGTTGATTATTTGGACTTTCTATATTAAGAGTTATTATCTTTTCACTTGAGCATGCAGAGTGCAATATGCCATGTGGAAGGAAGAGTGTCGAAAAATGGACTCTCATGTTGGTAGTGGTAAAATTATAACGGCACCAATTATCACTGAGAATGGAGAACCTATCCACGACCCTATTGTGCTCCTGGAAGCCAATCATGACCAAGGTGTATCTTCGGTCCCTCAAGCAAATGATAACGCAGAAAATGATGTGGATACCTCAAATGGAATTATAACAGACAAGAAAATAGTTCAATGGAAGCTTACCTTGCATCAAATAGGTATAACCTGTTCTTAGTGAGATCTCCTGCATCAAGTCTTTTTGCTTCATTTCTTACTTTTTTTCCCCTATTATAAGTGTTTAGTCAAATTGTAGAAGAACATGCAGATAAGTATATACTTTCAGCATCAGTAAACTTGATTTACATACCTGATTTTCGAGACGATAGGAAGTTACTGTTATGATGCCAATATTCATCATGAGAATCTTTTAATAGAGGGAACATGTGAGATATCACTTAAGGGTTTTGTTTTAGTTAATTTCAAAAGTTTCTTAGACGCATTATTTGTTGTTTGATAGCTACTATATAATTTTTGTAGGTCTTGATGTACTGCGTACAGACAGGACCCTAGTATTCTATGAGAAGCAAAATAACTTATCAAAGCTCTGGGATATCCTTGCTGTTTATGCCTGGATCGATATGGATGTTGGATATTGCCAAGGTTGGCTGCTGTCTCTCTCTCCATTTCTTTGTTTATATTTTGTTGTCTACCTGTTTATCCGCCTATGTTTCAGTTGATAAATATCAATGATGGTGTATAATAGTAGACTATACATTTCGTATTGCATCCTTCAAGAGAATTGAATTATTGCTATCCATTTGAAGATAGTATGTAGACATGTAAATTTGCATGCTCTGTTGCTTATGATTGTGTTTAATTCAGGAACTTTTTTGCTTCTATCTTGATTTTCCTCTATTATAATAACAAAAGCAAACCTGATGATCAGGTATGAGTGATCTTTGCTCTCCAATGATTATACTTCTCCAAGACGAAGCAGATGCCTTTTGGTGCTTTGAGCGTTTAATGCGCAGACTGGTATGTGTCCTAGTCACCACTAGGGTTCAGTGGTTTATCTTTTGTCTCAATGAAGGTCTTCATATATTGCAATGGTGTTTTTTTCAGTGAAAATGAACTTTGTGTAATTTTCAAGTGCACTCGGGGAGTCTTCACTCATGTTCAATATCGTCTTTGTGATAGCATGATATCAGGCTTTTTTTTTTTTTGGTTTGTCGTCATTAATGTCTAAGAGCGTTTGGTTCACCGATGCTCAAATTTATGTTATCTATTGAATTTAATAGGTGCTGAAGTACCTTAGTGTGCAATTGCTCTTTATTAAACATATAAATGGGAATATTTTGCTTGAATGAGTTGCCTTTTTTAGTGAATAGGTATTAAAACACATAGACCTTCGACTCTATCTTGCCTGTAACCCAAAGTGCTTTTTTACTTAAACATCTGAATTCATGACATACCCGGTATTTTGATATATTTCATGATGGGACATATAGCTTATGAATCTGTTGCTGTTTCAATTATTTCGCACCCTAGTGAAAGATATATGCAGTACCTCTTTCTGCCGCTGCATATTTATTGATTGTTACCTCTTGTATTCTATCGCTGTTACTTGGGTAGAATTCTAAAATTAGGTTTATGTAATTACTTACGTGATGAATGAATTCATTACTTTCTTTTTTCCTCTTTTTAATACATATTTGTTATTTGAAATTTTAAAGCGAGGAAATTTCAGATGCACAGAGAGCTCTGTTGGAGTGGAAAATCAACTCCAAAGTCTAGCATCAATAACTCAAACCATCGATCCTAAACTCCACCAACACCTAGGTGACCAATGAATTGCCTCTTCTTATGAAATGGAATTTGTTCTCAAGTTCAGGTTTTTATTTCCTTTCTCCATTTGATGTGTGGCTTCTTACGAAATACATTCTCGTGAAAACAGAAACACTTGGTGGAGGTGACTATCTGTTTGCATTTCGGATGTTTATGGTCTTATTCAGGCGAGAGTTCTCATTTGGTGATTCCTTATTTCTTTGGGAGGTAATTCACGAATATGATTTAGTTTAAAAGTTTCAAATGTTTATCATTACTTCACAGTTGGTTTCTTTCTTCTGTTATATGTGGCAATCTACGGATGTTCTCTCATGATATTTAGCAGTGTATGCTGGTGCGCCTTCTTATTACTAAGTACTTTATCATTTTTGACCTTTCCATCTAAGAGGAAGAATGCGTAGACTGCCAATATATCACCATTTTTATCTTATGCTTAAGGTAGTCATATAAATATTTCATCATATCTTGAGGATGTTAATATTACAAATTGAAGATAAATTTGGTTCAATAGGATTAAATTGACTTTTAATTTTTGAATGTAATTTTAGTTAGTGGTACGCGAGATTTAATATAAAAACCTGCAAACAGATATATTATGTTGAACAGGTTGTGTTGGCCTGATATATGAGCTCTTTACAATCAACATGAAGTTTTAAGGATTTCATGAAATGGAATAATATTCATATTACATGCCGATAGTATATTCTATGAAATGACAAATTTTTTGGATGGGCATCACTGGGTAAATGCAGTTTCTAGTTCTTTGTTTTGGTATGTATAAAGTACCATTTTAATTTTATACATAGCTCATGTTATTTTTCTTCTAAGAAGTATCATCTTTTACATGATGAAAGATTGAGTGAGATATATATTTTTGGCATCCATAAGTTGATGAAGTGCTAGCCATTCTTGGTTGGTGCTTGTCCTATCTGATATATTTTTTAACTTAGACTACGCTGACCTGGTGTAGATATTGTTGGTACAGATGATGTGGGCTCTAGAATACCATCCTGACATGTTCCACATGTATGAAGATCCAGGGTTTGCATCTGAAAAGAAGGAGGGATCTAAAACCAAAGTTAGCTCCCGTCAGCTCGGGAAGTATGAGCGTGAGAATTTGAAAAATGGAGCCAGAAGCTCTGATGGTCCACTGCCCATCTCAGTTTTTCTTGTTGCCAGTGTCCTCAAGGATAAAAGTACAAAGTTAATGCAGGAAGCTCGTGGCCTTGATGATGTTGTTAAGGTAAAATCTAACTCCAGTACACTTTGTACCCACCTATCTTAATGTACTTCTATAGTGGCCTATATAAACCTTGTCTAGGATCATTTCATGAGAACATTTGCGTTTTCAAGATTGTTTGTGGTAGTGTATCTATATTAGGAAAAAAAAAACAGTTTAGGTTAGCGTTGTCAAGAATGTTTCTGGTATTGTATTTACATTAGAAATATATATTTAAGGTTTCTTGACTTCAGATTGATTTAAAGATGGGAATATTGATCCCTTTATATCCCTTGATTGCGTAACTCAAGAGTTCCATTTTCATGTTAGCACTTAGTCGTTTCATCAATCACCTGAAGTTTGGTTCTAATACAATCAGAAGTTGAAATTCAAATAATGTAAAAAACATTAGCTTGATTTGGAATTGAAACTATTAATGATAAAATTGAGTGATGATGCTCGAAATGTTTCAAAAATATTTACCAATTGCTAAAATGTAATGATAAGGGAAACTTACCGGCATGCGGAGAAAGATGGAAGAAGATATTTCGTAAACTTCTTATGTATCAGTAAATGAAAGGTTCATACTCCCCCAGTTCTTCGTCAAATACTCTTTTCTTTTCTTGGTTCAACTTTAGTCTAGATTTATGAATCTTTGAGGCTGTTATAGAGACCTATGGATGGAAATGTGTTTAAAAAGTAGTTTATCCCCTATATGGAGAGGAATCGTTATCCATAGAGCACATGATACCAACATAGTGAAGCATGAGGAATGCAAGATCAGTGTAGTTCCTCACTGAATGTAGATGTTCTCGGGCTAACTAATACATATAAGACCTTTCATGAGATGACGATATTTTAGTATATTTTTGAAAACTTGAGAGAGTGGTGCATTTTTGGTTTTGCCATTACCGTGCGCCTGCAAATTATTTCCTTCATGATGAGTTGCTCTTTACGCTGAGGTAAAATGTTTTTATATTACTCTATTGTAGTTGTACAATTTTCTTTTTTAAAAAAACGAAGGATGAGTATCGTCATCAAAATTATTCAACTTAAGCTTGCACCAGATGGTAGAAACTATTAGGTGCTTAAATACAAAACGGAGACGTCTTAATCCAACAATGATGCATTTTCCTCCTTTTGCAATTATATTTAGAGATGCACGTTTTCCTCCCTACAATGATTATTTTTCTTGATTTTATTAGTTCTTACATCAGTTGAGGTTGCTTGATCTTCAGATATTAAATGATATGACTGGGAACTTGGATGCAAAAAAAGCATGCAGCGGGGCAATGAAACTTCACAAGAAGTACCTTAAGAAGGTAACAAAAAAAAAATTGTTTCTTTAGTATCTCATTTCCTTCTTAACTCAACATTCATGCATTTACAAACGCGACAATAGCTAGGAAAAAGCATTCTGTAAGTTGATAATTCATCTTAAAACTGGCAGATATACTCTCTATTAACTCCCAAAAATGTCGCCTTCTAACTGTATTTGCTAGAATTATATTTACATTGTTGAAAACTTACAGGCACACAAGACATAGGCGCTCGTTTGCTAATGGATATATCGATATAATTACGTGTATTTTCTAATTATTTTGACAATATTTGGAGAGGAAAAAGAGGTTTACTTGTTAAGTCGACGAGGAGGAGCTCCGAATTGAAGCGGCTTCAGAAAGATGGAACTTGCAAGATTCCTCTGAAAGCAGGCCCAGTTATTTGGGTTGGTTGTGCTATTATTATGTCTTTAAGCTAATATGTGTAAAAATGTATCCGTAAATTATCTCGCATCTCCATCGTAATTGTTTCATTACAGGAAAAGCTTGTAATTGTGTTTATTATACTTGTGATCACTCAACTCGAAAGGACTCAAAAGGAAAATAAAAAGGGAAATTTATTGAGAGCTGATTTCTTTTCTTACATAAAAATTCGACTTAAACCATTTGAGTTGCTTGTATATAGGGATTGTTTAGGGTTACGTCTATTGTTATTATATTCAAAATGACCTATGATTTTGGGAGGGTTCAAAACACCAGCCAATTACATTCATCCTGACTTTATGTTCCGGGATTTGGCATAGAACATTGCAAAACCATCATATTTCGATCGCGTCAGAATAAAAAAAGGGGGATTTCTATATCAGCCCTTCAAAGTTTAAAACTTGACGGATAAACCCTCTCGTTTTATCCGTTAAATTTGACATCCTAAAATACCTATTTAGAAATATTTTTTATAAAAATGTTCAAAATGAAAGTTGTAGGTTTTGATAAGATATACAATTTTTATGTTAATTTTTTTTTTCAAAAAATGCATCGAAATAGGTTTTTTGAGGCTCCAAGGTTCAGCGAGTTAATGGATTTATTTGAAACTCACCAAGACTTTAAAGCCACAAAACATATACTTTGGAAGTATTTTATGAAAAAATGTTAAATATAAAAGTTATAGATTTCATGTTGAAGATTTTTCCAAGAAATACTTATACGATAGTCAAAATAGCTTTGGCACGGATATCAAGAGAGGTTTTTTTGGAGATCTCAAAATATACAACTTTCATATTGAAATTTTTTCCAAAGAATATTTATACGATGGTCAAAATAGCTATAGCACGGATATCAAGAGAAATTTTTGTGGAAGTTTAAAAAGTAATGAAGAAATCTAAGGGTTGATTTGTAAGAATAAGGAGAATCTAAGGGCTGATTTGGGATTTGCCCTAAAAAATGTACCAATTTTCGTCATCATTGCAGTTGCCATTGCTCACTTCCTCTCTCTTTCTGTGTCTCTCTCGCGAGGAGAAAAATAAACAGGTTACACGAACATTGCATCTTAGCACGAACACGTCCGAATTTTATCAAAGTTTTCTGTGTCGAACAAAGCCAAGTTACAATAAATTCAGATATCAGCACATACTCATCATAAAATTTAAACTTAATTTAAATTTTAAATATAAAATTTTTGGCACATACCGAAAAATGTAGAAATAGGCATGGGTCGTGCCGACCGTCACTTAAAACTATGGATTTTACTCTCTACAATGTACGACAGGAACACGCCGCTTACACGACCAAGTACGATCGGATATGTGTGCCCCCCATAATGTGTTTTTGCGGATCTGTGCCCCCTAATTGGATGTGGCATATGTGTGCCCTTTGTACCATGCGAAATGACAAAAATGCCCTCGCTTATTATATTCATTCAAACCAAAACCGCTGTAACTGTAGCATGTCACTTCGCCATCCTGTCGCTCGCCTCTCCGATGTGCTCAGCTCTCGTCTTCCTGCGATTTCCTCTTTCTTAAGCTCCATTTCACACCCACCTCTTTCTTAAACCAAAAGTAAGAGAGCAAAATTTTCAATTCTCTTCCCCTCCTCTTAAGCCCCTCTTCTATGTTTTCGGCAATGGTGGATCCTAACACTACTGAACCTCATCCAACTATTGTTAGCGACGCAGCAAATAACCCTTCAAATCATAATCCTTCAACCAGCTAGACTCAGTTTAGTCCTAATCCCCCAACCACAATAATGCCTCGTCCTCTAAACTGGCATCCATGTCTAATTGCCTTGAAATTTCCATCCATTTCTTCCCATCAACCAAATTTTAGATTGCTGGAAGAAGATGATCTTGACAAGGAAGATTGCTCCACTCAGCCCACGATAGCATCTTGCAAGGATAGTAAAGAAGTGCTAGATCAGGAAGAAGATGATTTAGAGCTACAGCAAAAAAATGAGGAGGAAGATGACTTGGACGATAGACTGTATCTAGCACTAGATGTGTATCAAAGGGACGACTTTCACGAAACTCGCGCTCGCCTTCAGTTGAATGTTGACGATCATGTAAATGTAAGTGAAGAGGAAGATACATACGCATTGCATTCAACATTCCGAGGAGGTGTTCCAACTTTTGAAGACGAAGACGATGACGCACTACAAGAAATCACCCCATTTAGCAACGGTTTTTTTGAAACACTATTAAAAGTGTTGCTATATGGTATCACGGCAACACTATTTTTTATGTTGCAAAGTTCTCCCGAAACAAACGAATTTTGCAAAACTTAAAATAATGCATTGCGAAAAATATTATATTTTATAACACTTAAAAAAAATTGTTGTTAAAAAACCATCATACGCAACAGTTAGTAAAGTGTTATTGTAGTAGACTCAATAGAAATAGTTTTTATTCTGTTGCTAATAAAATGCCAAATCGCAATATTTTATATAATATTGCTAAAAGAATTGGAACAATCGCAAAAGTTTTTAAAATTGTTGCTAAACATCATCATCATAATTAACATGTCAATAATAATGATTTACTCCTAGTTAAATGACAAATCAAATCTAATCACTTGACCTAAATTAATATTGATTGGATCAAGCTAATTTGCTATAGATAAAAGTTGGCTAAAGCCCATTCACGTCCATAAGCCCTCCAAATGATCATAAAAAAAAAGGGCACTTCACAGCCAAGAAGAGGTGAGAACTCCACCAATAAATTTTTCTTGAGAATTTTCAAATCTCCTCAATTGAAAGAGTCTATGCCATTGGGGAACATCGATATATCGGTTGGTATTTATATCCAAAGCTATTGTCTAAATGTTTATATTGCAAATATTAGGTTATATTTTTGGGGTTATGTCACGGAATAAATAAGGAGATGGTGATTCTCTGTAAATAAGATAAAATATAGGTCTGATTTAGATGTTTGTTTGTCATTGGACTGTTTTGTTAGTGTTTCTGTTAAGGCCTGCTATATAAGGCCCATGGACTTTGTAATTGTGGTGTGGAATGATATGAATAAAATCTCTCTTCTTGTCTCTGGTTACTCTGTGTCTTTTTCTTCCTCCCGTCTTCTCTGATTCTTCTCTTCTTCGACTTCTTCTTCTCTAAGTCTTCCTTCACCTCCAAAATTCTATCTCCGATCATCGTCACCGGCAACCTCACGCATCGGGTGCGTGACAGGTTATTTATGTTTCTTATCCTGCTTTAGAGTTAACATTGTTTAAGAAGTAGTTAGTAGTGAATCTGTGAAATTGTTAGTTCTGATGAGTTGGTTTAACTTAAAGAGTAATACTTTTAGAAATTATATGAAGTTTTCCTCGGTATGCAGTTGTGCACGCCATATGCTCGATATAATGTTCACTTCAATTTTAGAAGCTTTTGACCAAGGTTTTTCGTGCCGTACCGAGCCCAGTATCGGTAAATCCAAAACTTGGCACATGCGGACTTTGCCGGTCCGTATAATTTATTATATTTAAAATATTAAAATTATTTAAATAATAATAAAGTAATTATGGATTGAAATAGAAAAAAATAAAATAAAATATAAAAACTCCAATTACATATCTAAAATAGATAGTACGAATTTATTTCGTGTCGGATTTGGTAAATTTAAATTCAAGATGTGCCGAACTTGCCGATAATAAAATATTATTTTTATATTTTTTTAGTATATATTATAATTTTTTTAAAATATTTTTAAAGGTATTTAATTTTTTTTGTTAAAAAAAAGGTCATAAGCCTGAAGGCGTTTGACCCCGCGCGGCGCGCGACCGGCAGCTTCCTGCCGCGCGCTAGCGCTTTTTTTTTCAAAAAAGAAAAGGTCGTTCGCACGCTCGGGCGACCTGCGAACGCGAGGAGAAAGACACCCAAAAATTTAAAAAAAAGGAGATAGGGAGAGATAGAGATAGAGAGAGAGAAATCGAGGTCGAGAGAGGGGGAGAAATCGAGATCGAGAGAGAGAGGAAGGGAGGTTATAGTATATTCCGAAATCTATTTAGTTTTTAAGCAATGCATAAATCTATTTATTTTTTAATTATATTCCGAAATCGATTAGTATTTGTTCTTAGTTGCTATTTTAGTTATAGTATATCCATTAGCATAGTTATGTGCTGGTTGATTGTTCAAGAGATACAGTTTGGACTTAATAAAATCATTTTCGTTTGGTTTAGATATTGTTTATCGACATCATTATATTTTTTTTTCTTTTGCTTTTATTTTTGGCGATTGTAACTGATGTATGAAATTACTACCATATTGCAGTAAATTTCTTGGCTAAGGAATGGATAAAAGTTGGATCAAGAGCCAAAGATCTTCCGGTGCATATGTAAATGGGGTAAACCAATTCATTGCTTTTGGATTTGCAAATGCTGCCCAAGGAGACGAAATATTGTGTCCTTGCAAGCAATGCCACAATGGTGAATGGCTCAATCGTGATAAAATATTCGATCATCTCATAGTAAAAGGATTTGATCCAGCATACACACGTTGGACTTTCCATGGTGAAAGTTCTTTAAGTACAGATTGTGGAGGTATTACGCAAGATATCACAGGTTCGTATGATGATATGAACCAACTACTCAAAGATAGATACCCATTTATGGCGGGACGCTTCGGAGATGACTGTCATGGTGGCGATGAAAGGGATGTTTTTTTGGAAAATGAAGAAGATAATATAGGGGAAAATGCACAAGAGACTAACGATATCGATGGTACGCAGGAGTTCTACAGATTGTGGGAAGATGGTCAACAAGAATTATACCCAGGTTGTCAGAAATTTACCAAGCTTTCTTTTATGATTAGATTATATTTGATAAAGTGTTTGAATAGGATAAGTAATGCAGCTTTTGACTCTATTTTGGAATTGTTAAAAGAATCTTATCCTGAAGGTGAAGTATTACCCAAGAATTTTAAAGAAAGTAATAGAATGTTGAGAGGTTTAGGGTTTGAGTATAAAAAGATTGATGCTTGTCGGAATAACTGTATACTATTCCGTAATGAGAATCAGGAAGCAGATTTTTGTCATGTATGTGGTGCTTGTAGATGGGTTATACTTGATGATGAAGTGCAACATAGAGATGTCAGAAATATTCCTCGTGACGAATTGAATAATTTACTACCAAATGGTAAAAGAATATCGAAGAAGGTTTTGCGTCACTTTCCCTTGATACCAAGGCTGCAGAGGTTGTTCATGTGTTCAAAGACAGCTAGCTCAATGAGATGGCATGAAGAATCACGTACTAAAGATGGGAAGTTAAGGCATCCGGCTGACTCTGAAGCATGGAAAGTATTTAATTCTTTGCACCAAGAATTTGCATGCGAGCCTCGCAATGTGCGCCTTGGTTTGGCAACAGATGGTTTTAACCCATTTGGAAACATGAATGTCAGTTATAGCATATGGCCAGTAATGTTAGTTCCATACAATCTACCTCCGTGGATGTGCATGAAGTCCACGTACTTCATGATGTCTCTTCTTATACCTGGAGAAAAATCTCCTGGAGATAATATTGATGTGTACTTACAACCGTTGATCGAAGAGTTGAAAATACTATGGTACGATGGTGTTGAAACATATGATGCGGTGAGTAATCAGTGTTTTAAGATGCATGCAGCATTAATGTGGACTATTAATGACTTTCCAGCATATGCTATGATGTCTGGTTGGAGCACTAAAGGAAAACTCGCATGTCCATGTTGCAATTATGACACATTTTCTCTATATTTACATCATAGTAGGAAAATGTGCTATATGGGTCATTATCGATTCTTAAAAAATGATCATGAGTGGAGGGAAGATCAAGAAATGGCTCCTACTTCTTTATCAGGGTCAGATATATTGAGAATTCTCGAGGAGATAGATCATTTATTAGGAATATCCAATAAAAGAAAGAGAGAGAAGGAACATGTTCCCTGGACAAAAAAGTCTATATTTTTTGACTTACCGTACTGGAAGACAAACATCTTGCGTCATAATTTGGACGTGATGCATATTGAGAAAAATGTATGTGACAATGTGGTAGCTACACTTTTGGATATTTCAGGAAAATCGAAGGATCATCTAAATGCTCGTCTTGATTTAAAAAACTTGGGCATTAGAGAAGACTTACATCCTCAAGAATATGGTCCTAATAAATTTCTCCTACCACCAGCAAGTTTTACATTGGGGCCAAAAGAAAAGGATACTTTTTGCAACATCCTAAAGGGAGTCAAAATTTGTGATGGGTATGCATCGAACATTTCTCGATGTGTACAAGTAAAGGAGCAGAAAATCTATGGACTTAAAAGTCATGATTGTCATTTCCTATTGCAATATTTACTCCAGCTTGCAGTTCGTAGGACATTGCCCAAGCATGTTGCTGATACATTGATACGCTTGGGTTCATTTTTCAGGGAAATATGTGCCACGACTCTTGACTTAGAAAACCTAGATAGTCTACAAAATGAAATAGCTGAGATACTATGCCAACTAGAAACAATTTTTCCACCGTCTTTCTTTGATGTGATGGTGCATTTACCTATTCATTTAGCAGAAGAGGCTAAGCTTGGAGGACCGGTACCATATCGATGGATGTATCCAGTTGAAAGGTATACAACTATCTTTTAGTTTAAAGAAACAATATTTGTAGTAGGGTAAACTGGAAAGTTTTTTTATTTTTGCGAACTATTAAGATAAAATCTTTTTAATGTGTTTTTTATGTCATAGGTATCTCCAAAGACTAAAATCCTATGTACGGAACAGAAGTCGCCCTGAGGGTTCTATTGCCGAGGGGTATTTTCAAGAGGAATGTTTGACGTTTTGTTCAAGATATTTGAATGAGAGTGTGGATACAAGGTTTAATAGGGCAACAAGGAATTATGATGATTCTTGTAGTAATCATCTAAATGGTTCACTATTCCCAACAATGGGTCGTCCACTAGGAAGCAAAGAAGGATTTATGCTTAATGAAGATGACTGGGTTAGAGCACATCGTTATGTGCTATTTAATTGTGATGCACTTTACACTTACCAAGAGTAATATATTTAAACTCTGATTTTATGCATTGTTTAATTTAGTTTTTCTTCCCTTCTGGACATGGGAATGTCTCTTTCTTGAATTTCACCATTATGTATGTTGTATGCTTCTATGCAGAGAACATCGACAGATCATGGAGAGTCAAATGATACGAGGTAGAGCAAGTAAATGGGCTAGAGCCCATATACATAGCCAAGAATTTCATGAGTGGTTTGAGGAAAGAGTTAGAGATGATCAGAACGTCTCTGAAGACATAAAATGGCTGTCAAGAGGTCCTGATTTTGTTGCTTTAAGGTTCAAAGGTTTTATAATAAATGGTTACAGATTTCGTACTAAAAAAGGTGATGCTGGAAAGAAAACACAAAATAGTGGGGTAATGGTTGTTGCTTCAACTCCTAGCTTTTCTTCTTCTAAGGATCAAAATCCAGTTACTGGTGATGTTTCTTACTATGGAGCAGTGGAAGATATAATTGAGTTGAACTACCATGGTCATTTAAAGGTTGTATTATTCAAGTGTGAGTGGTATGAAGTTAAAGAAGATGAGTTCAGTTTGCCACTTGTAAACTTTGGCCGGACAATTTATCAGAATGATCCCTACGTATTGGCTTCTCAAGTACAACAAGTCTTCTATGTTGAGGATCCATTTGAAAGTAACTGGCACAATGCTGTGAAGACAATTCCTAGGGACTCCTTCAATATGGGTGATGAATACTCGAGTGAAGGAGGTAAGTTTGTCAAGAGAAGAAAAGAGTAAGAGGACGAAGTAGATGTCTTAAACTTTTTGGCATATCTGGAGAAAATCGTATTCGTATCATACTAAATGATAAGGATCAACCAGTTGGACCTGAGGGGTCGGTCAGCATGTTAAGCTCATATTTGGGATTTTTGGCGTGGAATGCGCACTTGGTACCATTAACCTACACTGATTGGCGACACATTCCTATAGAAAGCAAAGAAGATTTGTGGAGAAAAATCAGTGTACTACTTCTATTTATACTATTTAATATGTACACATATGTTGTAGCTTGTTAGCTTTTCTTTTTTGAGGTATTAATGACACCTACACATTTTAATCGCAGGATAAATTCATCATTGAGGAGCGCGGCAAAAGTTGGGCTTTAACTACTATTAGTAATTCGTGGAGGAGCTGGAAGTCGAGAATGAAAAGAGAACACTTCGACAAATATAAGACAATTGCGTCCCGCCTAAAAAATCGCCCCACAAACATACCAATGGAGCAATGGAAAGTTGTTGTGCAGTTTTGGAACTCCGAAGAAGGAAGGGTATGATTTCATCTCGAGTTTTCTTAATATTGCTTTGCACAAAAGTATTACAAGCTAAAGATGCACGCCTATAGTGAGGGACATACAGATGTAGGATGCATTTTACTTTGTTCTGATAGATTTTACTTTGTTCTGATAGATATAGTGTACTGTTTTAGAAATAATTTTCCAGTTAGTTTTCAATTATTGTGCAAACTTGTAAGGTTTACGTTTTGTATCTTATGGTCTTCAGGTGATTTGCTGTGAAATGTATAACATGTTAATTCTTTCATAGCCTATAGCATTTTCTTGAGAGCATCAAAACACTTGTTCCTCTTTCTATTGTCTAACTTCTGTTGTCAACTTCTAGTTGCAAAGGTGTTCATTTTTCTTTTTTTAGCAAATTATAACATTTGCATTAACATGCTTATAAATTGCATTTATTGTATCCATTTCCTAAGTAAATATAGTTTTGGAATTAGCTACTATATATATGCAGGCTCGTAGTGAGAGAAACTTAAATAATAGTCGGAAAGCAAATACTAAATTTTCAAATGGTCGGAAAAGTGAAGCTATAACTCGAGAAGAGGTAATCTTTGATGCTACACTTTAATTTTTTGAATATATGACAAATGACATTGAAAATTTTTTAAAAATATGAACAACTAGTATGTTTATTTGCAGTTGAAAAGAAAGGATGGAGTCGAACCATCACAAGCTAAAATGTTTTTGGAGACTCGTAGAAAGAAGAATGGAGAATTAAATGTTGTTGAAGAAGCAAGAGTGAGTTAATCTTTTAAAAAAAGAGAATGAAGTATATCTCCAAAATAGTATAGTACTGTGTTTTATATTTTACATCAACTATTTTATTTTGTTAATTTGTAGAATGATGTTGAGCACCACGAGGTTGGCCATGGCAGCCGATGATAAGAATAGTCAAAATGCCATTCCTTGACAAGTTAGTGAAGCCAAGAGCTGGGCGTGTACCTCTCTATGGAAAAGGTGTCAACACCCACAAATTTGAAGAAGAAAGAGGTGCACAAATGATATTGAGGCAATACATGCAGAGGCGAGCCGAATTGCTAAAGAGAAGATCACTAGTGTCGAAAGCAAAGCTATGAAAGTGGTACAACAGCCTTGTCTCACAAGTCCATGGCTATTATTCCTGATTTTCAAGCCTTCCTCCAGATCTATTATGTAATCTTATGACCTCCTCAGAATCCTTGTGACACTAATTGCCATGTTGATAACTCAAATAGAATTACCAGCTGAAGTACATGCCGCCATCTACTCTCGGATTCAGTAAGCATATTATCCTTTTTCAACGTCATTTCAATTCTTTCAGTTCTCTATAAGTGCAGTCTAACATCCAATTTTGTTTTGCTTTTATTTATTTATTTTGCAGGATGCAGAAAATGAAGATTGTGAATTTCTTGCTTGAGACCAATCTTATTCTGTTAATATACATGCATGACTGTCCTACTTTGTATTTCTGTTGATGGATTAAGGGAGTTCTATGGTTGATGTATTTAACTTTTACTTTGGACTTTTGTTTACTAGGTTTGACTTTAGGTTTGTTTAGTTTGAATTTGTCATGTATTGCTTTGAAATGGTTTCCAGTGAACTTTTAGCTTCTATTAGTTGTACATGGTTTTATTATTATTTAATTATGCGTATGGATAATACCTAATTTGTTTTTATGTTATGCACATATTTTTTAAAAATTATGATATAATATTGATAGAGGAGAGTCACGGTTTGTGTTAGCAACCTAATGTTAGTATGACCATGGTTTATTAACATTGTGTTTGGCAATGGTAATTTATGTTGCAATATCCACGCTTTTATCTGTTGCAATATCTAATAATCTGACTGCGACATTAATGTATTGCTATTTTGTATATAACAATGGCCTAAAGATTGTGCCATTTAGTCTATTAGTACAATTAGGATACTGTTAATAATTGAATATATGCATACAATTTAGAAGCGTTGCAGTTTGTATGATTAGCACCAATTAAATTATGCTGTATTACATGTATAACAACGCTATTATAAACACTGCGTATTATATATATGCTAACACTGTTGTTATATTGCGACTAATCTATAGAAACGGTTTAAAACCGTTCTTTTTGATGTTAGGCAACACAAAAATTGTACTGCAAAAGATTACGACAACGTTTTGTATATGTTGCAAAATATGATTACCAAAGCAATAACTTTGTTGCTAATTATAATATAATTGGTACTGTAAATTCCTTTTGCAATACTTATAAATATTGCTGAAACACATAAAATTGTTGCTAAATAACACTATATCATCGTTTATAAAACTGTTGTCGAAAATTCACAAAATCGTTTCTATAACTTTTAGCAACAGGGGCTAATGCAGCAGAATGAAAAACTGTTACGAAAACCTTTTGCAATGGTTTTTTGTCTTTTAACATTGGTTTTCGACTGTTGCTAAATGGGGTAATTTCTTGTAGTGACGTTTGTATCCGATATTACACTTGGTTAAAGTTTTAGGAGCAGGGATACATTCAAGGATTCCCTGCTTAAACACGCTTAGAGAGCATTTTAAAATTAAGCTAGTAAAGTTTCGAGCAGATAAGATTGTCTTTGCGTGTGTAAATAGAGACTAGTTGGATTTGCGGAGGACGAAAAGTGGCGGGAACGGATGACTTTAAGCTGACAAATCTTGTGAACAATCACACATGCAGTCCACTATCGCAAGTGATCATAAGAATTGTAACAGTCAGCTAATAGCTTATAAGTACTTTAAATGTTATCTGCTTATTTTTGTTTCTTGGGTGTTCCTAGGTGTTCTTGTGACTTTTTTGAATCTTCTTAGAGTTCAAAGCTTTTTCATTTGTTTATGAGTGAAACACCTAGGTGTTTGTGTAAATTTTTGTGTCTTTTTTAGAGTCTAGAAGCTTTTTCAATTTGCTGCAAGTGAAAGTCGTAGGTATTCGTATTAATTTACAGTTTTTCTTACGTGTTCGTATTTTTTACGAATGTGTTCGTATTAATTCGCAGGTATTCGTAAGTGTTTGTATAATTCCGTGGTGTTTGTATTATTATGTAGGTGTTCGTGTGAATGTTTTGTGTCTGTTTTAGAGTCCAAAAGCTTTTTCATTTGGCTACAACTGAAAAACGTAGGAGTTTATATTAATTCGTAGTTGTTTGTACGTATTCGTGTTATTACGTATATGTTCGTATTAATTCACAGGTGTTCATATTATTTCGCATGTTTTCGTAAGTGTTCGTATTATGACGTAGGTGTTTGTATTAATCCTTAGGTGTTCGTATCATTTTTTTATTTATATATGTTTTGTCCACAGCCGAAATTGCCGACCAAGTAAAGCTAAACGATGAAGACTATACTCCAAAACATGATAATGACAGATATTCAGAAGAACTATGGTACTAATATTTCATATTGGAAAGCTTATCGGGACAAAGAAACAGCACTTCGACGAATTCGTGGAAGTTTCGAAGAGTCCTTCAACAACTTAGTGCATCTAATGTGAGAGCTACGCATGTTGGACATGGACAACATAGTTGCACTGAAAAGAATCGGAGATAGCTTTAATCATTATTTTGGTCATTTGGGGCGTGCACGAAAGCTTTTCATGAACATATGCCACCGATGGTCAGTCTAGATGGTAGTTATCTCCGTAGTAAGTATCCTCGATGTCTGATGATGGCGATGGCAGTTAACGGGAATAATAATCTCATTCCTGTTGACGGCATTCATCGCGGCGAGGCGGGGAAAGAAAATATTTTGGAGTCGTCATCTAATTTTTTATGAAAAATTAGAAATCGAGATAAGGTACATTGAGATTCATGGGTTCGTTGTCGGTTACGTGTAGGGAAGACAGAACACCACCACAATGCCCCTCACAAGAGGGTATTCTCAATTAAATGGCTTATATTTTAAAATTGGAAATTTATTATTTTATGCACAAGATTATTTAATTACAACTACTGTATGTATATATGTGATAATTCTAAGAAATTGTAAAAATAAATGTTATTGAGTCCGCATGTTTATGCTTATTCTTTGTCATTTGATTTTAGCACGTGAAAATATTTTGGAGATATAGAGTTTGGATAACCATCTATGTCTATTATCATTTTGGATTTTTAACTTTGTTAAATAGGGTGTAGAGTTCGGTTAACCACCTCACTCTAACCCAAAAGATGTTGATGAGATTTATAATTTATTAATTTTATTAATTAGATATTTTAAAAGTTTATTAAGGTGTAAAGATCGGTTAACCGCCTCACTTTAACCTTATTTTTGTAATGTTTGAGTTAAGTAATTTATTAATGTGTGTTTATATTTTTATTTTTTTATAAAAATATTAAGGTGTAGAGTTCGGATAACCGCCTCCCTCTAACCTCAATTTTAGAATTTTTTTTGAGTCAAGAAATTTGTTAACTTGTTTATGTTTTTATTTTTATTTTTTAATATTAAGGTGTAGAGTTCAGGTAACCGCCTCCCTCTAACCTCAATTTTAGAATTTTTGAGTTTTGCGCAGATAAACAAGACCAATTATATTATTTCGAGTGATTTCTAATGAAAAATGGAGTTAAAATTCCCTAAACAGTCCTTAAAATGATTTTGGGCTCTAAGGGATTGAACTAGATCAAAATGGCTTAGTCAGAAGTGAAATGGTTTGGTCAGAATTGAAAATGGCTCGGTCCAAATGCACTTGGCTCGATCCAAACGCAAATTAACTCGGCCGAATTGAATCTGGGCTCGGTCGTGTCGTGAATCGGCTCGGCCCCGACTGTGCCCGGAATTTCTCGCATGACCCAGACGCAGAACGCATCCGGGTCAAGCTCGGGCCAGACCCGAGCTCGAGCTCGGGTTCTGGTTCGGCGAAACGCGATTTTTAAATGCGCGCATGGCTGGACTAAAATGCAATTATAAAAAACGTGAGGGTTAATTGATTTTGTTCGGTCCGTGTTTGTTTTTGTTCGGTTTTTGAGTTTATATGCATGCTTATTTATGTATGCGAATTTCTGCGTGCGACCTTAGATTTCGCGTGCATAGCGTTTTCGCATGTGTAACAGCGTCTAGGGCGGGCTGGCCTAGTAGGGGACCCGTCGATGTGAGGGCGCGTTTCGGGTCGAGTCGACCGAGTGCTGAAATCTAATATGTTTTTGCAGATTTCGGGACTTTCGGTCGACCGATTGTTGTTTCGGTCGACCGATTGTAGTAGGTGAGAGTTGGTGAGGGCTGTTTTTAGTGTTGCTTGGGGGTTAATTTCATTTCTACCCGAGCTCAGAAGTGCTGGAACCCTAGGTAAGTCCCTCCTAGGTAATCATCCCCTTTCCTTTGAATTTCTTTGAATTAAACTCGATTTCCTCACTCTCCCGGTTCTCCTTTACGCGTAGATACTTGATGCGTAAATTCTAGCAAGAGCACTAGTCGCACAAGTAATAAAGAGTGAATAGAGTATCGTTCCCTCGATTTCTTGCATTTCGGCGGAGTGTCGCGGGGAGGGCAACGAGAATTCTTTGAATCTTGAGGTGAGCGGTTTGCACCGAGTGTGCATGTGGTATGCATGGTATGCTAGCATGTTTGTGGTGTAAACTATGTGTTTAGTATGACATGTTTATGCTAATCATACGTTGCCGGGTTATAAACCCTAGTTGGATGATTTGTTGATTATGAGATCATGTTTTATATGTTATATGATGCTCATATGTTGATGGTATGCTAACCATGTAAATGATACTTCATGAACAAGTATGTATGATGTAGCCAATGTTATGAACATTGGTGGTGCCTACTATGTGATGTTAATGTTCGCTAAATGTAGTGTGACAATACCGATTATGCGCGAATGTAGAGTAAATCGACTCTAGAAGACATTCGTGTATGTGTGACCTAGGCTTAATCCAAAGTGGACCTTTGTATTGCCTTGACGTTGTGAAAAAATCGATGTGGGGTAAATTCCTTGGTGACACTCGTATGACTTGTGTGCTTGCCGTGGGCCATGGGTGACTTCTCGAAATTGGGGGTCCGTTGAACCTCGAGTTACGTAGCCTAAGAACAGTTGAAAGGACACGCGGAGGCAAGGGCTTGGGGGGTTTGGCAAAACGATGGACCATATTAGAACATAAGCACAATATGAATGATGCCTCTAGGGAGACGGTGAACGCGTTTTGTAGCTCGCTCATGGCCGGGGGCGGCGGCTGCAATGCGAGGCTCGTTTGCATGAACGCGTAAAGAGTCCGAGTAGCCCATTTTTTGTGTGTGGGGTCCGCCATCACGAGTTTCCCTGTAGGTCGCGCGGAATGCCCGGCGGCGCATACCAGGACCTTGGTAGCGTGGCGGATGAAGCTCACATTCAGAGGACTATCTCGGGATGCGAGGATGGGTTATAGGTTCCCTCAATCTCGGGAGACAGTCTCTAGTGTGGGTCCGCTCTACCAGAACGAAAATATGAGAGGACTGACCTTGACTTGGGGTTGGTGATACACGCTGACTTAACTAATAAAGCTATGCATAATTGGTTAGTTGGGTGGTACCTTGCCATGATTTTAAGAACTTTGGATGCGTATGTGATTTGATGACTTGCATCTTATGTATATGACTTGCTCTTGTTGTTGTATTTGTGGTGTCGCATTGATGCTCCTAAGGAGGACGCCAATGTGCCGCTCGCTGAGTCTTTTTGACTCACTGCTCTTATTGCCTTCTTTTCAGATCCGTGCGCGGAGGGAAAAGAGCTCGCGTAGGCGGATAGCTAGTGAGGATTTTGGGTATACTTATAGAAGGTATACATTTTGGGATGGGCTAAGGTGTAGCAATCACCTAGAAATTGTATGCTAGCCCCATATGTGTTTAGTATTTGATAAGATGTAAATGGAAGCATTAACCTACACTAGTGTACTTTTGTATTTTGAAATGCTTTTAAAGGGTAAATGTAAGGTTCCGATTTTCGGTTTTGTATTATCGGGTTGATTTTAGATCAATCGAGGGTTTTGATTGATTCTTGGTTGCTTGATTTGTTTTTAATTTGATTTGGATCGAAATCAAGTGTTTTGGGCCGGATTGGGCCCAAATTGGGCTGGCCCCGGCGGACCGAGCCAACTTGGCTCGGCCGGCCGAGCCCAGGTGCGCGCGGACGCGCGGGCGAGCCAGTTGGCTCGAGCCCACACGCCCGACCGCCCCATCTCTCTCATTTCAGGCGTCTCTCTCTCTCTCTCCTCCCGTCTCTCGTATCGTCGCGCGATGCTCTCCCTCCCGCTCTCGATCCGCCCGACCCCGCGCCGCCGTTGATCGCCGTGCCATGCTCGCCGTGTTTCGCGGCCGCCGTCACCACCTCTCCTCCTTGCGCTCGCTTTCTCTCCTGTTTTGAAGCCTTCGCGGTCGAAACTCCTAAGACCGGCAAACTGGATTTTCGCCCGCGTTGCTCGCCGCGTCCGCGCCGCAGGCGAGCCTTCTTCGCCCGCTGCTTGAGTCTGGGGCTGGCCTCCTCGCCGTCGATTGACCTCGCGCCGCTCGGATCTCTCCTCTCTCGGCGCGCCGGATCCCGCGTCGCCGTCCTCCGTCCGCCGCAGTCGATCACCGGCCGGCCTTCCGGCATGCCTCGTCGGGTGCGCTGGCTACCGCGCTCTTCCCCGACCTCGCCGCCGTTCAATCGCCGTCGCCGTCGCCGCTGCCGTCCGGTCGCCTCCGGCGAGGATCTTCGATGAACCCGATCGCTCGTCGCTGTTGCAGACTTCGGGAACAATTGGTGAGGTTAATTTCGGTTGAAGCTCCAGGATTTCGCCGTTCGTCTGGTGCTCGGGTCGTAAAGGCACCGAACGACAGGGTGAGTTGGATCCCACGGTCTCACTTATATGTGTTGTTTTATGTTGTGCTTGTTGTATTTTAAATATTAGCATAACATTGTATGAATAACTAGCATATGTTGCGGATACTACTTGGTCGGGTTATTATAGGGCTGTTCGCTAGGCTAGTACCTTAGTAGTAGTTGCCTAATATTATAACAATTTTAGTTGGGACATCTAGATAGATGTGACACCTGTCGATTGGTGGGTTTGACTTACGTATTTCGTATTATATGTTACCGGTATTTTCGTCACCTGAGTGAGTATAGGGGGCAGGATTTCCAGGTTTATACCCGAGGAGGGATGAGTGGATAGTAACATGGTTTATACTTAGCTCTACCTAGTGACGTTTCGTGCGCCGCCTGTGCTGGGTATATTCGTGGTAGGGTTGTGGACATGGTTACCTAATTAGAAGAGTATTAGGGCATGACTACCGGGTTAATACTCGTTGTAGAATATATTGTGCTAGGGACATGGTTGTTGTGGTACACATTATGTATCTACCTAGCGATATGTTCGTGCGCCGCCTGCACTGTTTATACCTGCGGTAGAGGTGTGGGTGTTACCTGACCTATGTGATCTGTGTGGTTGTTTTTCCTTAGAGGGTACGTGAGCCGATTGCTCTGTTTTAACCATGTCGTGTGTAGTTCCCTTGTGTGTTCAGCCATTTTTCCCGGTTAGTTTGGAGTTGCCGACTAGGAAATTGGGACGGAGTTGGAACAGGACACAATGTGGATGCTTAGTCTCGTTTCGTTACCTTGGCAGTCGTCAGTGACTGGGATGTCTCTTACGTTTGTTTGATATTGTGTGCGTGCTCGGGTTTGTTTAGCATGCTATATTTGTTATTGGCCATCGGAAAGGGTGTGACACCCCGGGTTTTTGGCGGGATCGCGCGGTGTATGCGTGTCGGTCTGCGCGGTTTCTGGTCGACCGGACCGGATTTTGCGGTCGACCGGAAATGTGTGTTTGGGCGCGGTTTGGGCCCTGAATGGGCCGCCCGCGAGAATTAATATGGGTTTGTCCCATACCTCTTAGTTGAAGAGGGGATTTGATGTTTATAAGGATAAGAGGCCTTAGCCTTAACACCTCCCTTGGTGGCCACCCTTTTCGGGTCGGAGAAAAGGACCCGGCCATGTGGTGCGGTCGGGGCATGGGGGCGGGGCCCAGGGCGGGGAGCGAGACGCGACAAAGGGCATTAGGGTTTTATGCTAGATTATGCTCTTGGCGGGGTTTTTGAATACTATTTTATGCATGAAGTTGACATTGCCTAGACATGTACGCGATCTGGTGTTCTAGAAACGCATGCGATAGGAGTGTCGGATTATGATGCGATTCCCGGTGTATAGGGAGCACGTTATCAATATGTATGCTTGCTGGGTTGGACATCGAGGGGTGTGACCTTGATGATATTCTTGACGGGAGTGTTTGTATTATTACCTGCATATGTTTGATCTACCTTGCGATGTATTGAGTTGATTGCTCTAGATATACATGTGGTGGATATATGTTATATGTTATGTGATAACACTTGGATATTACTCTACCTTACTGTGTATGTTGTAGGAGTAATATTGTATGGCCGTATTTAAGCTTGCTTATTCTATTGTTCTATCTTGCCGAGTATGTGGGTGATTGCGTTGGCGATACTAGTTAGTATGTGAGCTAGCGACCCTTGTTATACTCGTGTTAGGTCGACTTCTAGATATGTGAGCGGTGTTTACTTCCTATGTGAATGCATTTATTGTATGCATTACATGCGTTGTTATGCTTGATATGTGGTTATGGTATGTGTAAATGAGTATAATCATGTTAGGGTTTTAACATGGATTGGCGATACTCGTGGTTACATTGTTTTATGCCATCACATGGTTGAAAAGCATGGTTTATATGGATTTGGTGAAATGATTGTATGGAATGCTCGGTGATATATGTTACAGCACTCGTTGAGTTGAGTATGCTTAAGAATATTCGGTGAGCATGTCCATGGTTTTGTTATGCATTTGGAATACACATTTACACATTACATGCATAGTAGTCTTATGATGCATAGTGAGTTACATGTCGCATGATGGTTTTGGGCATGTACGTATAGCGTAAATGCATGGAGACCTTGGATGCATGCTGGTTTGTGTGATTTTATCGGTGTTTACCGAGGTTGTGTCCACTAATATGCACTGGGGTTGTTTCCGATTAGGACCAGTGGGCGTCGGATTCCACCCGTGGGCCAAGGTTAAAGCGATATCGTCAGCGCTCTTATTCGGCCCAACGCGTTACGTGCGGAACGGAAAGTCGGCATAACAATGGAACGCCGTGCTTGCAGGGAGGGGACCAACTGTTAACCCGATTGGGGGACTTGTAGATGTGCACTACAGGGGATCCCTGTGTAAGTTGGTCTTAGTTGACTGTGCTGGCCAGGTGTTATTTTGCATGCTGGGATTGATGAACGCATGCAGGTTTGCATTTACATGTCGGGGTGTACATGGGCCATGCGATGAGGGTATTTTCCAATGCATGGTTTGCATTGAATGCATACAAACCATTGTGAATACATGAATGAATGTGGAATTGGTTTTGTAAAAATGTTATGGATGGGTGTGCCTTGGATGGCTTTTTTATGCTTTTGCATGTTTAAATTATTTTATCTTGCGGTTGCAGTGCACAGGTGGTTATGTGTGTTACTTTGTTTTAAGCTAACGATGGTTTTGTTTTACCCTTATGTTATGGGTGGTTACTCGTTTGTAGGCATGTATAATTGATGTATGCATGCGGGAGTGGCTTGGCATGCGATTATGTATTGATGGCGTGTTATATTTTGCATACTGTAAATGTAGAATGTGGTTTTATTTTGTGCATCTGTTATTGCCTTAGCTTTTATGCTTGCTGTGTGAATGCAACTATTGCGCTGGGTTTGAACGTGCCCCATTAGCAGTAAACGTAGGGGACTGTTTGGGAGAGGATCACGTCTCACTGAATAAATATTTTATATACTATCATGATAACACCATTATTTTCCCTCAGGTTTGTGAAGTCCGCCTGGCAGGATCATAGAAAGAGCGAGCTTGGGCTGCGAGGATTGTAGTAGGACAATAATGTAAAAATTTATCTTTCTTCCGTAGTATTTTAAATTAACTTGATTAATGTATTAGTGTGAATTGAAATACTAGCTCAGTAAAAATCTGCTTTATTTAAGTTTTAAATTTTCTAACCCACGCCCTGGCGCCAAAGATGGTAATAGAGCGAAAGGTTATGACTTAGTAATTACTTCAATGATTAGTTTTCACAGGGATAGAAATGTGTGAAGAAGATAGGCAATCGTAACGCTCGCGGTAGGCATCGTATTGGCTTTGCAGGTTGATTGATTGTTTTGTTTGTTTTGGTGCGGTTATGCATGTTTCTTAAAGTTGTGAGGTGGCAATGGTTGTTTGCACTTTGCCTGTGCCTGCTTGGCGTCGAGACCTTATTTAGGTGGTTGTTATGTTTGCGCTCGGATAGCGGGATACAAGTGACCTTAAGTTGGGAACTTGAAAGGCTCTTGTGATGCTATGGTTTGAGTCGCGGTGTGTTGGGTTGTTGTAGCCCTATTGTGGAGTCGTGTGCATGGTTTGACTTTGTTGAATGCACTTGACTTGTTTTTGTTGCGTGCCTTGATTTTGGTTACGCGGTTTGACGCTTGATGTTGTGTTTTGCTTATTGTGCTTGTTTTGCACCGGTAAACTGTTTGGTTGCATCTTTGGACTTTTATTTGAGCCGATATCGGGAGTGATATCTGGCTTGGGGTCTTGTTGATTTGTTTAAACTATGCGACGTGTTTGCGTGCTTTAGCTTGGTATTTGGAAAAATCTTAATGATTTGGTATTCACGAGTTGAGGTAATCGGATTTGATTTGAGTTTACTCGTGGGCTTTAAACGTTGAAATCGTCAGTGTTCAAAAGTGATTTGTATTGAACCTGGGTTGTCTCGGAAATGAGATTTTTATAAAAGTTGTACTTGCCTTTGGGCTGTATTGGTTAAAGCAAATATTTTCAAATTAAGGCTACTTATTTGAATTATTTGGAAGCTTTTTATTTCAGTTGATTTGGTTTGAGTCGTAGATGCCCATAGAACGGCGTTAATCAATGAGAGAGATTGATTACGATGGTTCTGGGGGCAAATGCGAAAGGTCCTGGTGATAAAGTCTGTCTCTCTCACAGAGTTTATATAGGAACCTTTGCTCAAACTTGGTTTGGATATATTTCTAGAAAAATAGTTTATTTTCTTTAAAAAAATACTTCCAAAGGACTTGTTTCTGAAGTATGGATTTTCGAAAAAAAAAAGAAAAAAAAGAAAAGGGTATTTGAAAAATTTTAGTTCGTAACTGGGAATTCCTTTTCAACTATTGTTGTTCTAAACCATTTCATAAGTATTACGAGCAAGTATTTTGAATTTCCAAGTTTCTTTGGTTTGTATAAGCTTTGTAGAGATTTATACGATTTAGTGTTGTTCGGAACGGGTTAGGACTAACCTTTTCGATGTGGTTTCTTCGTATTTCTCGTAAAAACTGAATTTAAAAACTTGGAATTGGTTGGAATGAAATGGTTTTGGAGTAACCCTGTCGCCTGTACGCGCCCGATGTGTGCGGAGGCGGGACGGGAGGTTGACCCAGGAGGGGAAAAGACCTCGCCGTGCCTGGTCTCTCACAGTCCAGTGGGAATACGGAATTCGAAGACGCGAGGAGTGAGCCAATTCAAATCTGTATCTGAAATTTCTGATATTTCCGGTCAACTGATATGATCTGCGGTCGACCGATAATTTAAACTTGCCTTACTGCTGGTTCGTAAGAACTATCGGTCGACCGATAATGTGGACCGGTCGACCGAAAATAGCCTCTGGAATAAGAATTTCAAAATCGATTTAAACGGATTTTGATTTAAGTTTTGGGTATTTATTTGGGTTTAGTAAACATATCTAATGTCACGACCCGCGCCCCCGGGGCGCAGCCGCGACGGGGAAAGGGAGAGAACATCGGGGACGATCCGCCGGGAGCCCAAAACAAAAAAAAATGCAGCGGAAACCAAAGGAGCTCCGGCGGGTCGAAGCATAGAATTTGCCCTTTTATAACGAGTTTGGGAATGCTTATGAATCATTTTAAAACACATGAAGAAGCTTGAGCCGAGTCTTGGACTTTCGATCCCGGGTGCCGTTCACGGAGGAGGTGAACTTCACCACGAAGTCCGGCAAAGCTTGCTACAGATCCTAATGTATCAATCTCCTCCATTGATACAAGAAAATCCATAGCAACCTAGGGTCCGAAACGTCAAAACATTTTTACGGAAAACTTGCGACACAAATTTATAAATTCCAGCTCAACCTGTATTTTCACAAACATTTGGGAAGTGCCACATACCTTAGATATGTCCTCTAAACACAAATAAACACCCAAAACTTAAATCAAAACTCATTTAATTCGATTTTGAATTTCATATTCCAGAGGCTATTATCGGTCGACCGATAGTTCTTACGAACCAGCCGTAAAGCAAATTTAAATTATCGGTCGACCGCAGATCATATCAGTCGATCGAAAATATCAGAAACTGCAGAAACAGATTTGCATTGGCTCACTTCTCGCGGTCTCGAATTCCGTATTCCCACTGGACTGTGAGAGACCACCGTGCGCCCTCGTATATCTACTTTAAATACGTGCGCACGTGCTCTCACTCATCCAAAATACTTACGAGACAGCGAGTCGTGGCCTAAATTCATTCTTACTCAAAGGGTCATTTTCACCAAAACCATTCAAACATCAAATTTCTTGATTGACATTGTTTAACACTTCATAGATACACGTGCTAGTAGCGAAGGAAACATGTGTGGAAATCAAATACACTTTGGAATGAAATCCGCATTTTCATATAAAACCATTGTTTATACAAATATAAACTTTTAAAGCCTAACTCGAACATTTCTCGAGTTTACCCTTTAAAAGCATTCCAAAATACAAAAACATAACTAGTGTAGGTTAATGCTTCCATTTACATTATGATATAAACTATACACATATAGGGCTAACATATACACCAGGTGAGAGTCTTACACCTTACCATCCCCAAAAAGTATTACCTTCTAATAGTATTCCCAAAAGTCCTCACTAGTCTATCCGCCTATCCGAGCTCGTTTCCCTTCGCGCAACGGATCTGAAAAAGAAAGAACAAGCAGCAGTTTGAGTCAAAAAACTCAGCGACGGCAACATTGGCGTCCAACCTCAAAAAGAAACGGCCAAATGCGACACCACAACACAAACGGATCAAAAGCAAATCACACACAAATAAAGAATGACAAGTCATCAAATCAATAACGCATCCAAGTGCTTCGCAATCGTGGCAGAGGTAGCCACCCATCTAACCAAATTATGCATAGCTGTATTAAGTTAAGTCAGCGTGAAATCCACTAACCCCAAAATCAAGGTCAGTCCTCTCATATTTTCGTTCTGGTAGAGTGCAACCCACACTAGAGACTGGTTCCCAGAATCGAGGGAACCTATAATCCATCTCGCAACCCGAGAAGTCCTGCTCAATGCGAGCTCTATCCGCACACCCGAGGTCCTGGTACGCGCGCCGGGCATTCCACGCGCTACAGAACCCTACGGTGATGGCGACCCCACACGGCAGCCATGGGGGCTACTCGACTCTTTACGCTCATGCAACCGGCCTCGACTCGCAGACGCCGCCGGGGCCATGAGCGAACTCCAAACCGCGTTCACCGACCTCCCTAGAGGCATCATTCATTACTTGTGCCTATGTTCTAATTGGTCCCAATCGTTTCCTTATTCCCCGAGCCTAGGCCCCCGGGTTGTCCCTTTAACGTTCTAGGCTAACGTAACTCGAGGTGTAACGACCAAATTTTCGACACATGGCACATGGCCCATAGAGGCAATGCAACTACCAAGTCATATGCGAGTATCACCAAAGGTAATTTTACCCGCACTCGATTTTCACAACTCAAGGCATATAAGGTATCGCTTTGGATTAAGCCCTAGGTCACACGTATCGACATGTCTCTAAGCAATTACATCTACATTCGCGCATAATCGTATTGTTACACACATTTAGCAATGAACATTAATCATCACATAGTAGCAAACCACACAAATGTTCATATATTGGCTACATCATACATACTTGTTATGAAGTATCATTCACAATGGTTAGCATACCAATCAACATAGAGCATCAATATAACATTAAAAACATGAATCGTCATAATCACAAATTCATCTCTAGGGTTATAACCCGGCAAAGCATGAATTACATAAACATGTTCAAATTAAATCAATATTTGCCACCACAAACATGCTAGCATACCACATACACACTCGGTGCAAACCGCTCACCGCAAATTCAAGGTATTCCCGCAGCCCTCACCGCGTCGCTCCGCTGAAATGCAAGAAAATGGTGTCTATGCGTAGAGGAGAACCGGGAGAGTGAGAAAATCGAGTTTAATTTGAAGAAAATCAAACAAAAAGAGATGAGGACCTAAGGGGCTTACCTAGGGCTCTCACAGCACTTCAGAGCTCGGGTAGAATGAGAAATAACCCCCAAACAACACTAAAAACAGCCCTCACCAACTCTCACCTGCTCCGATCGGTCGACCGAAACAACTATCGGTCGACCGAAACAACTATCGGTCGACCGATACAACTATCGGTCGACCGAAAGTTCAGAAATCTGCAAGAACAGATTAGATTTCAGCATCTCGGTCGACTCGACCCGAAACGCGCCCTAGACGCTGTCACACACGTGAAAACACTACGCACGCGAAATCTAAGGTCGCACGCAGAAATTCGCATATATAACCAAGCATGCATATAAACTCAAAAACAAAAACAAACACGGACCTCACATCTAAGGTATGTGGCACATTCCCAAATGTTTGTAAAAATACAGGTTGAGCCGGAATTTACAAATTTGTGTTGCAAGTTTTCCGTAAAAATGTTTTGATGTTTCGGACCCTAGATTGCTATGGATTTTCTTGTATCAATGGAGGAGATTGATACATTAGAATCTATATCAAGCTTTGTTGGATCTGGCGGTGAAGTTTATCTCCTCCGTGAACGGCACCCGGGCTCGAAAGTCCAAGACTCGGCTCAAGCTTCTTCAAAAGTTTTAAAATGATTCATAAGTATTCTTAAACTCGTTTTAAAAGCCATAAATTTTATGCTTCGACCCGCCGGAGCTCCTTCGGTTTCCGCTGCATATTTTTGGGCTCCCGGCGGATCGTCCCCTTTCTTCCCCGTCGCGGCCGCGCCCCTGGTGCGCGTGTCGCGACATAGCCTGCCGGCAGCGAAGCCTACCGGTGCTTCGGAGTCTCTAGCCGATAAAAATGTCAATGCAATTGGTTTCGTAGGGTTACCTTGGTCTTGAGGATGGGTAGTGCAAGTCTCGGCCGAGAAATTTGATTTCGCTCCGACGGTGTTCTCCGGCGTGCGGCGGCATCGTCGAGTTGGAGAAATGCCGTCGGTGAAGCGAAGAAGTGAGCGGGCGGAGTTAGAGGCGACTGATGATGCCGATTTCTCTCTCCCTCTCGGTTCCTCTCTCTTTCTTTCTCCCCGGAATTTTTCTTTCTCTCTTTCGCCGCCCCTCTGCAGCCCCATCCTCTTCAACGACGACGACCGGAGTATATATAGAGGTGATGGGTGACGGTTATGCGAAGGTGAGGGGTCGTTAGCCGACGATCGTGGGATCGTGCGAGCGGGGAGCGGCAGCGGCGGCCGTTTATTTGCATTCTGTGATATTACGCGAAAAATCCTCATGGTT
The DNA here is from genome assembly GCA_002076135.1 of Xerophyta viscosa. NCBI lineage: Eukaryota > Viridiplantae > Streptophyta > Magnoliopsida > Pandanales > Velloziaceae > Xerophyta > Xerophyta viscosa. The sequence continues at coordinate 165,057 of MJHO01000319.1, read as the reverse complement.
TCTAAATTGCAAAAAAGGCCTCAAAAGATTTTGCAAAGCTTAGTTACATATTTTGAGTTTTGGCAAAAATAGCCTAGCTACGCACAAAATTTTAGTTTTCGCGAATATTTCTCGTTTGTACGCGAAGTATTAGAGTTTAAGTAATCATATATACCCAAATAAACTTAAATTAAGTCAAAATAAATTTAATCGTCTAAAGATATTTTAAGTTTAATCGAATTTATCGAATAAAATCGGACCGACAGTCTAGACAAAATGGGGTGTCTACACTTCCTTTAGAATTCATGGTCGTAGAAATTGGAAAAAAGAGCACCTGGAAGTGGTTCTTGGAATTGTTACGGAATACTATAGGGCATATTCCGCAACCACCTATCATCATTACAGATCGAACACGAGGACTGTTATCTAAAGATGGATATGTTGTAGCAGAAGAATTTCCTGAAGGTTACCATTGTTGTTGTGCCATCTTGCCAGAAATATCGTTGGTAAGACGAATAACAGTACAACAGTAAAATTGTTTTAGGTCGCAGCTCGAGCTCAAACAGTGAGGGAATTCCTGCCTGTGATACTGCGGGAGCACAATGACGCTTACGATTACATTAGCGAGATACCACTTGAGCGATGGGCTAACGCATATGTTACTCGTAAAAGGTACACATGTTTGGAGCATATACGAATACTATACGAGCGCATAGGAACACACATGAACACATACGAACACGAACACACCATTGACGGCCTCGTCCCGCTACTCGTGTGGGGAAAAGGAGCGTCGCCACCTAGATATTTTAAGGAAATCTAGAAAATCTACTGGTCTATTAGATATTTAGGTTCGTTTGCATTGGTTAGGAATTAGGAAGATGTTAGGCACCTAACGTCGTCCCTGAATAGATTGCCTTTTTTTTATTGTTAGTTTGGTAGGGTTTATTAATTATTATACTTAATTTGAAATTTGTTTAATTTGAATGATTTTTGTTAATTTGCAGGAGAATCCTCCTAAAAGTTAGATAAGCCTCTTCCCAACTTGTATCTTCCTTTTTTGTTGCTTTTTTTTTTTTTCTGGTTTGAAATTATTATAATATATTACGGAAGAATACTTCCAAAAAGTTATTTGAGTTGAGAAGCCTCTTTCCGGTTGATTATTCAAAATTTTCGTTTATTTTGTATTTTAGTAACATGTAGGAGAATCCTCCAGGTATATTATCCAGATCGAGAATCCTTGTCCATTTTTGTTTCTAAAATTTGTTAATTATTTAAATTTATAATTACGCAGGAGAATCCTCCAGGTAAATTATCCGGATCGAGAAATTTCGTCCGGTTTTGTTTCTAAATTTAATTTATTTTAATGTTATAAGGGAGAAATCTCCCGGTATATTACTCGGATCGAGAATCTTGGTCCGGTTTCTTTCTTCTTTTTTTTATATTTAGTTATTTAGTTTATTCTTATTTTAATATTATACGGGAGAACTCTCCCGAAAGATTTTTAGGATAGAGAAGCCTCTTTTGGGTTTCTTATCTTTTACTTTAATCTATCTATATTTATATTTTATAGGGGAAGCCTCCCGATAATATCCGGATAGAGAAGCCTCTTCTGGTTTATATAACTTTCTACATTTATGTATTTAATTTCTCTTTTATGTTGTGAGAGAAACCTCCCAAAAGTCGAGTAGAGAAACCTCTTCTCGATTTAAAATTTTTATTTTTATTTATTATATTTTTTATGTTTTATGGGAGAATCCTCCTGATATGTAGCTTGAGTTGAGAATCATCTCCCCAATATGATTTTTAATTTATTTAATTATTTAATTTGAATTAGAAATCAAAATTTAACTAAAATTATTGTTTTAAAATGAGTTTGGGCATTTACTAGGCTGGGCTGGACCGCAAAGGCCCAGACAAAACTGGTCCGGCCCGGATCAGTTTATAGATTTCAGAAATGAAATACTCGTCGCCTCGAAATCCGTATTTTACCTGTGTCTTGGAAACCAACCCTACACACCTGTGTATCTACTTTGGATACACGTGTAGGACCTTCCAGGCACCCAAAATACGCGAAAACGACGGATTTAATTCGAAAACTTTTTAAGAACCGAAATACGTTAAAATAGGAACTAAACGTATCAAAACTTGCTTTTCAAGTTTAATATTCATTCTAATACATTTGAAAAGCCATACAAGGTTAAATACACATGCTCAACCAATCAAATGCCCACTTGGGGTCAAAACACCATATTTAGCAAAATATGCACTTTTCATATAAAACTTTAGAATTTCATACAATTTTGAGATCCAAAAGCTTTACATGTAATTTATACAACTTCAAAAGGAATACAAGCTATGTGTAGGTTAATGCTTCACATTTACATCATATACTATATACTATGTGTGACTAGTCTAGTATACAAAATGATGTCTATACATTTGCTAGTCCCCAAAAACCCCAAAATACCTTCTAATCCCTCTCGCTAGCTACATCGGTACGCGAGCTCATTGCTCTTCGCGGACGGATCTGAAAAACAGGGCAACAAAGTGGTGGGTCCTTTGACTCAGTGAGCGGTACATCGGTGTCCTTCCTTGGAGCGCCAATGCAGCACCGCACACAAGAAACACAAGCATATACCACACCATTATCATACATGTCAACAAGCATATTCATTATATATGCAAGAAATTAATAAGCATGCTATAGCTCGTAGCAATGATAATCACCCGACCAACCAGTTATGCATTCTCTTTGTTAAGTCAGCGTGATTCACTAACCCATCGTATTTAGTCACTTTTGTTCATTTAGATAAGGTAGGTCCGACACGAACTCCCTAGCCCAGGGCACCTAACCCAGCCTAGACTAAGGCAGTTCCGGACGCCTACACTCATACCAAGACTTTCGGACTCAACACTCACGGTAGGGGTGACCCCACAGCGCAAAATGGGGGCTGCTCGGACTCTTACACCTTGTGCAACCGAGCCTCGCTCAACGTAGCAATCGCCTGGCCAACGGCTGATCCGCAAGGTACTACGCCCACTGTCCTCTGTAGAGGCAAACTCGCCGCCTTAAGTACTCTAGTCAGAACCCTCCGCCCCCGATATATTGTCCGCCGGAATCATTACATCGGGCGGACTCAATCGATACTCGACGAAGATCCAACTACACAGAGTACCCACATTTTATTAAGGCACAATCAATACGAGTGTCTCTAGAGCTATTGTACTCTACACATCGTATACATACTCACATAACATCACATATCAACATGGATAACATAATTATTGAGCAATCCATACAAGTTCATAATTTTTGAACTAAACATAAATGTACACAACATGA